>PVJC01020861.1:0-13412 GCA_004026665.1 Murina feae
CAATCAAAAGACATAGGGTAACTGAGTGGATAAGAAAACATGACCCACATATCTGCTGTTTACAGGAAACCCACCTCAGAAAAAAAGATGCACACAGACTGATGGCGAAAGGATGGAAAAATGTTTTACAGGCCAATGGAAATGAAAAAAAAGCTGGGGTAGCAATACTTATATCTGACAAATTAGACCTCAAAGTGAAAGACATAAAAAGAGATAAGGAAAGCCACTTCATTATACTAAAGGGAGCCATTCAACAAGAAGAAATAACTCTGGTAAACATATACGCACCCAATATAGGAGCACCCAAATACATAAAAAAACTTCTGGAAGATATCAAGGGAGAGATTGACAGCAATACAATCGTAGTGGGGGACTTTAATACCCCAATATCACCATTGGACAAATCCTCTAAACAAAAACTCAGCAAAGAAACATCAATCCTAAATGACTCACTAGAGCAGATGGACCTAATAGACATCTTCAGAACACTTCACCCCAAAGCCACAGAATATACATTCTTCTCAAGTGCACATGGGTCATTCTCAAAGATAGACCATATTTTGGGGCACAGGCAAAGTCTCTAAAAATTGGCCAACAAACTTTTATTACCTTTTCGTTAATCATCATGTTGAGGTAACTAAAATACCTAACTGGTTCCCTGCATCCATTCTAAATAAACTGAGTTTTACTATATAAAAACTGAAATCACTAGCTAAAGTTCAGGTGCCACATTTAGCAAATTAACTATTTGCAGTATGAAGAATCCATTTTCTTGGTAAGTTTATTCTGTGTGAACCACATTTCTTCCTCTTCAATGTGGCACTCTGATTCCAAATTCACTGAACTTTCCCTCTCTATTCAGTGTTATTAAACATGTAGTGAACTTCTTCTCTCTGCCAGGCCTTCCTAGTTCTAAGAGACAAATAAGATAGAAAGGGAGCCTGCATAATATACAATTCTTTTTTTCCCCTTTAATACTAAGTTGTGTTTTTTCCCCATTACAGTTGACATTTAATATTAGTTTCAGGTGTACAGCATTCCGTTTAAATATTTATATAACTCATGAAATGATCCTCCCCATAAATCTAGTACCTACCCGGCACTATACATAGTTATTGCAATACTAGAGACCCAGTGCACAAGATTTTTGCACTTGGCGGAGGCGGGGTGGCTTTCAGCCTGGTCTGCACCCTCTCGCAGTCTGGGAGTACTCTGAGAGATGTCTGTCTGACTGCTGTGGAGGCAGGAGAGGCTCCTGCCACCGCCGCTGCACTCGCCAGCCCAGCTCAGGGCTTCTGGCTGAGGGGTGTTTCCCTGGTGGTCAGTGCACGTCATAGCTACAGGTCATCGGTCGATTTGTATATTAGCCTTTTATTATATAGGATCGTTGACTATATTACCTATGCTGAAGTTTACATGCCCCTGACAATTTTACAATTACCAACTTGTACTTTTTTATCCCTTCACCTTTATCATCCAGCCCCTCTACACCCCTCCCCTCTGGCAACCAAGAGTCTGTTCTCTGTATCTATATGTCTGTTTCTCTATTGTTTGTTCACTTATTTTGTTCTGTAGATTGTACAAGTAAGTGAAATCATATGGAATTTATCTTTCTCTGTTTGACTTTTTTCACTTAGTATAATACCCCTTAGGTCCATCCGTAGTCACAAATTGTAAGATTTCATTCTTTTTTATGGCCAAATAATATTCCATTGTGTATATGTACCACAGCTTTTTTATCCACTTGTATATTGGTGGATACTTGGGTTGCTTCCATATTTTGGCTATTATAAGTAACACTGCAGTGAACATATGAATATAAAGTTGCATATATTCTTTTGAACTAGTGTTCTATGTATTCTTTATTCAGTTGCCTATCAATGGACAGGAGAGGGGTTCCTAACCCTTTATAATCCTACTCTAGGCCCATTGCAGGAAGATTCCTGCAAGAATAGGGCTTGCTGAGCCAGAGCAAAGCAGCGGAGAAGGGAGCGAAGCCCTCCGAGGCAGGCTTCACTCCCTTCTCCACCACTTTGCTCTCTCCCTTCTCCGATGCTTTGCTCCCTCCCATCTCTGCCGCCTCAGCTCCCTCCCTTCTCCACCATCTCTGCTGCCTCATTCCGCTTGGCTCCCTTCTGTGCTGTCTTCAGTCTTCAGTCTTTGCTCCATGCCTGTGTATGCAAATTAACCACCATCTTTGTTGGGTTAATTTGAATATCATTCTGATTGGCTGGTGGGTGTAGCAGAGTGACACCAATTTGCATGTTACTCTTTTACAGGTGTAGATGTGTTTTGTTTTACCTGTTTAAAAACATTCTGAGAAGGGGTCAGTGGCTTTAGTGAACTGCTAAAGCAGTCGTTGGTACAAAAATTCTTAAGAAGCTCTGCCCTAGAAAGTAACAGAAAGCATCACTAGGCCATTTTGGGGAAACAATCAGGCCCAAAAGCAAATTGAAATTGGCAAGTGTTCCAAGAAGACAAGTTTCCGTGCCACCATTGTCAGAAACTTGCCCTACCCACCTGTGTGCAGCCACAACTTCAGGTCCTCACATTGTGTTCATAATGAATGCTCTTCAGTTTTCAAGAAAGAGTTCAGCACTCCATGAAGTATGTTTTAGAAAGGTCTCCTTTAAAAGTTCTTATAATTTGCCCTGACTGGTTTGGCTCCGTGGATGGAGCGTCAGCCTGCAGACTCAAGGGTCCCAGGTTCGATTCTGGTCAAGGACAGGTACCTTGGTTTTGGGCACATCCCCAGTAGGGAGTGTGCAGGAGGCAGCACTCTCTCGTTGATGTTTCCGACTCTCTATCCTTCTCCCTTCCTCTGTAAAAAAAAAAAATCAATAAAATATATTTTTAAAAAAATAAAAGTTCTTATAATTTGACCTAGCTGGTTCAGCTCAGTGGACAGAGCTTCAGCCTGTGGACTGAAGGGTCCTTGGTTTGATTCCGGTCAATGGACACATGCCCAAGTTGCGATCCCCAGTGGGGAGTGTGCAGAAGGCAGCCGATCAATGATTCTCTCTCTCATCATTGATGTTTCTCTCTCTCTCCCTCTTTCTTACTCCTTGAAATGAATAAAAATATATTTTTTAAAATAATAAAACTAAAAATTGCTCTCATTCATGTAATAAAGCACAGTCTTCTCACTAGACAAGGAGTTCAAGAGAGCCAAGATTTTCCTGCCACTTGTTACAAGCTAACAAAGCTTTTCAAATAGTCCAAGTACCAAAAGTTCAGTGTGGCTGGGTACAAACAGCAGCCCCTTTCCCATGGTGCTCCCATTCCCCAGACCTCCGAAGCAGCCTCTTGTAACTCATTCTGCTGCTCTTGCTCATTTTTGCCTCCTTATCTCTAAGTGACAGACACAGAGTGCATTATCCGATCATTTCCTACAATGGACGATGAAGCTCGGGCGCCTGGCGCCCACCCCCAGCACACATATGCACGTTTCCCGCTCCCTCCCCCACACTCATTAAGGCACGATTCTGGCAGGTCAGCAGTCAGTATGTACATATACATACCAGCCCTTCCCCTGGTTATCTAAACCTGCACTTAGTCCAGTTCAAACGTATCTGGTGTTTGGGCTGATGGATCTCATGGCCTGATGCACAGCTGTTCTCCTGGAGATGGCCCCTTCCTCTCATCCAGGTATTGCCCTCACATGTCACTTAGTTCGCACTCCTCATGGCCTAGATTCAGTATATTTGTTTACTATTCCTCTTTCCGGGAGAGGTAGAGTACCTGTTTCAGTAGCTTTCATAGCACATGAAGTTTTGGAGACTTTGCTTGGCCTAAAATGTCCTTAATCCATCCTCATACCTAATCAATAGTTGCTCAATTGCCTTCATAATTTTGGCAACATTGTTCTACTGCCTTTGTTGAAAGCCTTTCTGATTCCTAATCCTTTCTATATGTGACCTTCTTAAATTGCTTGCTCCATTTTCTTTTAAAATCTTTATTGTTGAGAGTACTGTATATGTTCCCCTTTTTCACTCATTGACCCCTGCTAGCCAGCTGGACCCTCACCCCAGGCCTTCACCACCCTATTGTCTGTGACCATGGGTTATGCATATATGCATACAAGTACTTTGATTGATCTCCCACCCACCACCCTCCCCTGCCTTCCCTCCGATATTGCTTGTTCCTTTTTAGAAACTTGTAGAATCTCTTTTGTACGCAATCATGGACACCTTCATGATGGTGTGATGGTCTGGGGCAGTTTTCATTTATGGCGCTGCTGGGCACTAGGTGAGGCTTTCCATCTGGAAAGTCAAGGTCCCTATTTTGGGGAAACTTTCTTGAATTTCTTCTTTGATTACCTGCTCTTCACTCCCAGTTAAGTTTTTCTTTCTATTATTATGCTTTTAATGTCTAAGAACTTCTTGTTCCGTAAGCGTTCTCGTTTCGTGGATGTCATCTAACAGTCATTTCAAGTATTTTCTGGTGAAGCTGGTCAGAGTTCCCAGGGAAGACTTTTCTAGTCTCCTTCCTGGGTTGAGGGTGGGGATTAGCCTGGCTGCCAGCATCTGTGGGGAAAAGGAACTCGTGGGCTCAACATCCAGTATTGGCCTGGTGTCCCCGTCATTTCAGAGACCCTCACCAGAGAATGAGCCTTCCTCCAGAGTGGAGGTGGGGATCTGGGGTCTGTTACTGAAACATACTTGAGCTAGTCTTCTGAAGCAGCAGTCGCCAACCAGTGGTCCGCAAACCACTGGTGGTCTGTGAGGTCCGAAAGGTTGGCGACCGCTATTCTAAAGACACCCTTCACCTATTCTTCCAGAGATACCTGTTCCAGGGGCACCAGTTCATAAGCCCTTGGCAGTTCTATGGAATAAACCAGGCTCCTTTTTAGCTCTCCCCACTGCCAGCTTAGAATTCAGCTTTCTAAGATCTGTTACATAAAAGTATGTCTTGTCCTTTGCTTTCTAGCTTTTGCTTTTGGCATCTCCACTCCTGTTTCCCTCTTCCTTCGAGTTTATTATGCCTTCAGAAAATTCTTTACTACAATTTTAGTGGAGATTTTGGAGTTTACAGAGCTAAATGTATATATTTAGTGTGCCACCTTTACCACAAATTTGAGAGTTCTCACTGTAGACTTTTTTTGTGCATTTTTAACTTTGTCCGTGTTTATGTTCTAGGAAGTCAAAATTATGTATTTGTACGTAAAATTTCCTTCATTTTTCTTTATTAAAACTAAGAAAGAAATGTCCACTTAAACCTGTACTATCATTTGAACGTTCATGAAATCCAAAGGCCTCAAAATATCGAATACAGGAAACTTGCATGGGTCTTATTAGCTCATCTTCCACCCAGGTCAAATATGATAGGAAACAGTTGTGGGGTTTTTTTCCTTTTTGGTTAGATTCTAGATGAGCCTCACAATTCAAACTAGGTAATAGTACTAAATATGCAAATAGTAATAATAATAATAATTATTATTATTATTATTATTATTAGCATTTATTGATCACTAAGTGCCAGACACTATTGTAAGCATGTTTCTTTAATTTCTTTATTTCCCACAACAACCTTATGAAGTAGGTGCTATTATTATATTTACATACAGATGAGGAAATGGAGGTTAAGAAACCTCTTCAAGATAATAGAGCAAGTTGATGGCACAGTCAGGACCCAAACTGTCTAGCGCTGGAGCACATTTGAAACTTGACTACAATGCCAATGGTTTGTAGATTGTGTGAATGACTAACAGTGATGTTCTGAACTTCATTACAGATGTCCCCAAACTTTCTTGATGGACCAGTTGTCATACTTCACCAACTTGGCATTTTTTTGTGCATAAAATTTGACAAATTGTCAAACTAAGGGGGAATTAATTTTTTAACTATCTCAAAATTTCATTAGCAGAGAACTGGTTGGTATTAAGATAATGACATAAAACATTGTTTTCATTGTAATTGCAAGAATGTAAATTGTAAAGAATGTAAATTGGCCATTGACTCTAAAATAGTATGAGAATCCAAGTGATACAACATGTGAATATTCTTTTTTCCTTTATTAATAATTGAGGGGTACATTAAAATCATAAAAGAGTATATAAGAGCTCTAGAGGAATTTCTGTTTTCTTTACTAGGCAGTCATCTTCATTTTTATAAAACTGACGGCACTCTTAAACCATTTTTACTTCAGGTTAAAATTTGACTGACCTATTCTATTGCTGACTATGTCATACCGGGTCACTGAAACCTAAAATAAGTATGTTCTAAGCATTGGGTGACTATTACCTATTTAGAGCCAAGATTCACTTAAGACACATTGACTTGTTTTCTTCATCACTGAGGTGGCTGATATGTCCATCAATGATGTGCTCATATTTTCATTAGCCCTCAGCACAGGAAAGGATGCCAGCAAGATGTCCAGTAAATTCAGTGGGATCTCTTTGGTCAAGAGCTAAGGCTATTGTTCTATATGTCAGCCCATGCAGTGCTAACGTGTTGTTGTGTTTTTTACAACAATGTATTTTGTGATTTGATTTGACCCATGGTTCATCTGCAACCAGGAAATTACACTTATAATAAGGGTTCTGCTGTCCAGTTTCTCTCCATCCTGAGAAATGTCAGAAAGTGAGTATTCTGCATCTAAAGGAAACATAAAAAATACACGTGGAAACACCTGAAGAATGCTTTCTTACATTAAATCACGCGGCAGTGGCGGCTCTTAGCAATGAGGCCTCAGAGCAGGAATTCAGAGTCAGGGAGTGATGCTGCCTCTGAATTTAGGTGGAAAGGCCACCTTAGTAAGTGTAATAAAATGTACTGACTAAGGCCCGGCTGCCGTGGCTCAGTGGCTGGGTGTCAGCCTATGAACCAGGAGGTCATGGTTCGATTTCCCATTGGGGCATATGCCTGGGTTACGGGTTGGATCCCCAGTGTGGGCATGCAGGAGATAGCTGATTCATGATTCTCTCTCCTCATTGATGTTTCTATCTCTTCTTCTCTCTTCCTCTCTTAAATCAATAAAGAAATATATATATACACACACACATACACACACACACACACACTAGGGTCCGGTGCACAAAAATTTGTGCACTTGTGGGGTCCCTCAGCCCAGCCCGTGCCCTCTCGCAGTCTGGGACCCCTCGGGGGATATCCACCTGCTGGCGTGCCTGGCCAGCCTGTGTGAGGGGCTGATGGCTGTTTGCAGGTTGGCCAAGCCCCCCAGTGGGAACCCTCACCCCATGGGGGTGTGGCCATCCTAGGTGAGGGGCTAAGGGCCGTTTTTAGGCTACCCACAGTTCCTTCAGGGTTCAGGTCCATACTGGGGTGCCTGGCCAGCATGGGTGAGAGGCTGAAGGCCATTTTCAGGCTGCCCACAGCTCCCATTGACCCAACATCCCAGCGAGGCTGGCTGGAATCAGGTTTCTGGGGTTTATTTATCTTCTATAATTGAAACTTTGTTGCCTTGAGCGTAGGCCTAGTCAGGCAACGAAGCCTCCTGTTTGCTTCAGCTCTGTGGCTTCTATAATTGAAATATTGTTAGCAGAGGCCCAGCCAGCCTAAGCAGGCAATTTCAACTCCATTGCTGGTGCAACAGAAGCCTCCTGTTTGCTCCAGCTCCATGGCTGCCAGCCACCATCTTGGCTGGGTTAATTTGGATACAGCTGCTCTGATTGGCTGGTGGATGTGGCTTAGGTGTCTCTGAGTGATGGTTAATTTGCATATTACTCTTTTATTAGATTAGATATATATACATTTTAAATGTACTGACTCGGGTTATAGTACAAGGGAAATTTTGCACCTTGAGCTGGGGATGGGGGAGTGACTGCAAAATCACTGATACCCATGCGCTGTGGAAGACATGTGCACCCTGTATTTTCTCCTACTTCTCCCTTATAAGATGGGAATTTTCCTCTGTGTGTGCATTAATAGGGAGGTGGAAAGAAAGTCACGAATTAAAACCATTTCATGGTAAGTGCCTGTGCCTTTTCAGCTGTATGCTTCTCTTTGTAGAACTCTCAAGTCAGGAAAATCATTCAGGTGAAGACTATGCATTTTGATGTTAACACATTCCACTCTTACGGATAGACAACCAGTTAACAACATGAAATGAGGCGGTATTGGTTTTCGAAATGAAATAATGTTTGATGTCACCTTGAGTTTCTCTCTGAACTTTGGCCACATTGTGGAAAAGCGAGGAGGAGGAGGAGGAGAGCAGCTCTGTCAAGCACAGAATTACACAGGAGGGAAAAAATTAATCTAAATACTGAAGGAGAAGCCTGTGTTCTCTTGGATGATATTTAGCAGCAAGAGCAAGGAGAGGGATGTGTCTTTCTTTGTGTAATGTGCAGTAGTTACAATAAACACAAGATTTCCAAATCTCAGAGGACTCTCTTGACAGTTGCTTGATAACAGCTTTTTTCATTCCATAGTTTTGACAGTTTGTGTGTGTTACCATATCTAGTGTAAACTAAAACATCACTGTCATTCTGTTTTTCTTTTGTGTGTGGCTTCTCTTTTTTTCATCTTTAAGATAATGAAAAAGATGGGCTTTTCACTTGTAGACTAGAGTAAGGCAAGTTGTGTGTGGAGATTAGCATGTGTTTATGAGTTTTGAAAGATCCGAGTTGACAGCAGAACACTGCCTTAAATGATTTTTTTCTTCATATCGCTCCAGTGAAAGGAGAAGTGGGATGTGTAAGTTTTCTCTTAATCTTTTGATAAATAGCAAATCTTAGGCGTCTGTGTGGGCACCTATATTATTTATCTGTGGTAATTGAAAATGAACGCGTACATTAAACATCTCTAGTGCTCCTGGCTGTGCAGCCTTTGAGAATTGGAAAGCTTGCTGCTGTCCTTGTCAGTTACCAGGGGCTTGCCCTGTCCCACCTGGGTGCTTTTCACCCAGGGCCCCAAGTGTCCTTCCGGTCACCTGGTGGATCGCCCCTCCCACTTGCTTCTGCCAGTTGAAGTCATTGGTCTGTTTTAGAAACAACAGGGTTTCGCTGTCGTGGGTTATTTATTTATCTGGTCTTTGTCTTTCTAGAGTAACTCTGGAGACTAGACTGTGTCAGCACTGTTTGCTTGTTTGCAGGGGAAACCACAGGCCAAGAACACAGGTCAGGGTCATAGTAGTGATTGCTCATCAGGTGCAAACTTCTGGATCCCCCAAATTCAGGAGGGAGCCCATTCCTGAGAGACCTTCCCCTCTCTGGCACATAACCTTTGGTTTGTAGGGACCTCGTGGGGTTATTTTACCATCAAACCAAATTTGCTGTATCGTAGCAAAGCTCCCAACACCGTCATCTGGCATGTTACAGACAAATTCCAATTATTTTTCTACTTTGAGCTATTGTTAAACACTACAAGCTAGCTGACAGTAAAATTATAAATACAGGTGTTGTCACACTACACTATAATCAGAATTTTAATTTGAATTTTCATTTGTAAAGCCTTCTCCCCCTCCCCACTGGAAAACGGGAATAGAATTAGTTTTATTGACAGTGAAAAGACATTTTGAAAGCTTCCTAAATCATCACCTGTATTTATCAGGAGGAAAAATTGTATATGTCCATGTAAAAAGAAGAATTTTATGATCACATATTTACTCATTATATTTGGTGGTAAATAAAACAGGGAAGACACGTTTGACAGATGATTGACGGAACTCACTAGGTTTTTGCCTCATCAGAACAATAGACAGACACAAATATATATTTTGCTTTTGTTTCATTCTGCTATTACTAATGCCGACCTGTAGACAAAATCTTCTAGCAAATTAAGTACAGCCTGTTGGAGTCTGCAGGCAACGCTAAACTTTTTATTAGGCAATTTTCTCTTCTTACCCGGATTCATCATCTGTGGCACTCCTTTTCCCCCCTTAGCGTGGTGGTTGGAGTGGGTTCCCCCTTCTCAAGTCCCTTTTTTTCTCTCAAGGCATTTAGTGTCGTGTCTGCCAGATTTCAGTGATGAGCAGCGAATTGCTTTTAAAGTGGGCATTATGCCAGTTCAGCAGCACAATGGAAAACCAATCTTCCACCGTTCTACTTTTGATGCTGTTATTGTAGCATTTTAGATAACTGCTGCCACAAAAAAAAAAGGAAAAAAAAGATGTGCTCAATTGCTACCAGTTAGTCAAGTTAAATCCAGAGTAGCATTAAAATTACTCTGAAAACTGTTTGTCAGAGGTCGTGTGCCGTCTGTGGCTGCCGCACATGGGATAGATGTGCGGGGTTTTTTCCCCTTTATTATTACTGTGACTGACCAGCTCTCTAAATAGCCCTTCAGTACCTGTTTACTTATTGTCTAAACCTCCCTGTTGAAAAAATGTGTCAAACAGAAATGTTGAAAAGTTTCTTTAAAGTGCCGGAAATAGCAGGAGAGTGAGTTGTTCAGGGTGCTAGAGTTTGTACAGTGTGAAAGCAAAAAAAAAAAAAAGAAGAATGGGGGGAGAGCAAGAACATAATTCTCTGGTTTCTATAGCAAGATTACTGTTTTCTTCTTTTTATCTTCACTGTTCAACCACTGGGTTCACTGTTCTGCTTTTTTTAATAGCACAAATGGAATTTATCCTCTCCATCTCGACTCCCTTCCCCCCTCCACTGGCTTTGCTTGTGAATGAAAGGGACTCTTACTATCACTGTAGGACAGATGGCAGCTGTACATGTTGTATTTGATGTATTTTGGAGTGAGCCGCATTTTTAAATCCAAGGCCAATAGATGGGCTATTTTGAGGTCGGCAGTAACACTATACTTCATGCCTGCTCCATTTCCTCAGAATTTTAGACTTTAAAAATTACAGAAATAACCAAAAATCTGTGCTCAAAATAATTGAGCTGTGATCTAATGGCTGCATCGCAGTAATAATAAAAGCAACTCAGACTTCTGGACTCCCCTTTTTTCTAAAGAGTATTTATTTATCTGTGTCTCTAATGGAGTTTTCTTCTTACGTTAATCATATCAATTATATAATCAGACTCCAAGCCTTATGAAGGCAAACATTGTTGTCTGTCTTGTTCATTCCTGTATCCCCAGGGCTTAGAACAGTATCTGGCACATAATAGGCACTCAGTAAATATTTGTTGAATGAGTTAATAATTCATGTTTCTCCTGTGGGTTCATAGAATTGTAATAGATTTGTATTTTTTAAATCCAGCTAGAATGCTGAATTGTGCTCCTGAAGTATAGCAGCCATGCTAATTTATTTTTTCTATCCCTTCCTTCACCTCTACCCCGTCGCAAATTGTCCTTAATACCCAGTGGGTACTTAATAAGTTTTTGCTGATGAGGGATATGGCCATTTGATGGTAGAGATGAGGATACATTAGTGCCCCACCAGGCAGTATTTGTTAAGTCTGCAACTTCTCAGCCTTACGGTTTTCCAGAGTTCTTTCTCATGTATCCTATTGGTTCCCTGGGCTTTATGTTCAAGCCCATTTCCAAGCCATATTTTCTTTCCGTTTTTAATTTAAGAGCATTCTAACCTTTGCTAAAGCTCTGATAACAATGCAGTCGGCATTCATAACCAACCCATTTTCTAGTGCCAGCTAGATGACTCCATCGCAAGCTCTCCAGTGTGAGTGGTCCGGTCTTAATATGGGAGACTGCCCTGCGTGGTGGGAGGCGTACACGGTAGCAGTTAGACCTCCTTTAGCACCATTTGCCTTTCCTATGGAATAGCGATTTAGGCATTCTGTCATTCTGTTGTGTCTCCTACTACCTGCCTCCCCTGCCCCCCAACTCCCTGCTTCCATCTGCGAAATGAAGGAAATGAGGGCCCAGAGGCTGCTTAACAAGGTCAGAGGCTTCAAAGAATTCAGTGACTTAATCAAGAACTGTACCATGTAAGAAGCACACTGCTTTCCCTCTTAATCATTGAGTCGTAAATGTGACATAGCTTTAAATGGATAGCAACAATTTGCAAATCAATAAGACCCATTGTATAATTAGCTTTGGACTCAGCATTAAAAAGTATACATTGAGGATTATGATAGTAAAAATGCAGAGCATGCTTTCTTGGCAGCTAAAAATGTGCATATTAAACTTACAGAAATGGAGGTGGTGAATTTTTCTAGCTACTAACAGATTCTCTCAAAAGAATGCCTTGATAGATGCCACTTTTTAAAGTAGCAGATAAAAATGATTTTCTTAAGTTTTACCACAAGGGTTATACATTTACTAGAGGCCCGATGCACGAAAATTCGTACAAGAGTAGTCCTTCCTTCCCCCGGCTGCAGGCACCGGCTTCCCTCCGGCACCCGGCACCCGGAATGATATCCGGGTTCTAATTAGCATATTAGCCTTTTATTAATATAGATTATTATAGATTTGAGAAGAATCTGGGATGTGCAATAGAACATTCCCTAATGTGCTCATTTCATCTTTTTCTCTCCAGTATCATTTGTCCTTCATTCAAGAAGAGTCAAAAAAGGAACTGAAATAAGGATTCTGATTTTTATTAGACCAAATTTAAACACGTTTTGCCATACAGGCCCTAGCATCAACATTTTACACAGGGGGAAAAATGAACGTGTTCTTTCTATCATCCTGAATCAACACTGCCTATAATTTGAAAGATTTTCAGTTGCCTGGGCCAAAGATGGAAAATCTTATAGAAGATGCTAAGGAGGACTTGTGCAATTTTAAAGCTAAACTGTGCAGACTGGGGAGTAAGAGAATAAGAGTTCCTCCTTGTGTCCCTCTACATAGAGTTTAGAGGAGAGTGCATGAACTTGATGTATGGCCTTGCAAAAAGCCTCCTGGTCCTGTTTCCTCATGAGTATAATGCCTCATCTGTCTAACTTATGGGATTGTTGTTAGGATGAAATAATATAATGTGTATGTTCTTAACCCTCTTTACATCAGGAATTAGCAGGCTTTTTCTATAAAAAGCAAGAGAGTAAATATTTTCAGCTTTGAGAACTAGACTGTCTCCATTGCAGCGACTCAACTTCACCATTGTGGCCACAGACAGTACAGAAACAAATGGGCATGGCTTTATTCCAATAAAACTTTATTGATAGAAACCAGTGGCAGCCTAGATTTGGCCTTCAGGCCATAGTTTGCTAACCCAAGCTATATAATAATTAAAGGTGTAAAATATTACCAACTATTTATTCACTGCTTCTAATAAATAACTTCCCCCCTGCCCCCAATTTGGGAGTCAGCCAGTGTGGACAGTGCTTGGCCATCCTTATAGAAGAAGCCTAAAGAGACCCTCTCTCTTTCGAGAGAAAACCTTTAGTCAGCCTTCCCAAATTCTTGCTCAGTTCTATAGGGAGAGTTTAAATTCCATTCAGCTTGTATTTATCAGTGTCTTCGCTTTAACCACCTTGTCTCACAGGAGCCTCCAGCTTTTCTCTAAGAAAGTGTTTCTTCCTTGGGACAGTTTGTTTCCTTCAGGCCTTGAGTTAGCTATGATAGAGAAGGGGTGCCAGGCCCTAGCCAGTTTGGCTC
>PVJC01020861.1:13512-28869 GCA_004026665.1 Murina feae
AGAGAGAGAGAGAGAGAGAGAGAGAGAGAGAGAGAGAAAGGAGGAGGAGGAGGGACGGGGGAGGGGGGGGGATGCCAGTATTAAAATAGCTAACTAGGGTGGAATGCTGCCACTTGTTATGTCCCCTGGACAACCCTGGAGTCTTTGGTCAAGGAGAAGGATTGACAAGAGGGACAGTAGCCATCTTGATGATCAACCAGTTAAGCTTTCAACATATGTGGTATATTCTGATGAAACGCCTACTCTAAGTGTGTCTTTGATATCTCCTGGAAAGGAATATGCCAGAATCTTTATGTTTCCAGGAGACAAAATCACACAAGCTTAATGGAAGAACTCAGAGAGAGTGCAGCATATCAGTTCATAGGATATAAGAAGGTAAAGGTTGCTAAGCCAGATATCCTGAGAACACTTGTGTTTCAGACTCCATGGTTGGTTTTCTAAGCAGTTGGATTGCTTGAATATTTAGATTGTATCTGGTGAGTCAGAAATCCAAAACCATATCCATTTTCCATAAACATTAATTCCAGAGCAGCATTTCCCTTCATATATTTTCCTTGGATAATGAGTCTGTTGGTAAGCAGTCATTTCAAAGTTTGCCTTTGACTTTTTGTTTCTCTTTCTCTCGGATTTCTTAAGGCCTTAGATTTTTGCCTGTGCCTTAGGCGTTGGTAAATAATATATTTATTCATGTTTTCCTGTATTACAACCATTTATCCAGGGCAGTGGCCCTCCCTCATAGGCAGTTTCTAAGATGTCCACCTATGGCCCAACCATTTACATGGATCCAAACTATCTCTGACCCTGTGGCACAGGCTGTGAGAACTGGGGGCTAGTGATAGAGGAAGATGTCCACAGGGTTAGGAGCAACCAAGGCAAGGCCCATGTTCTTTTGGCCTTTGTCCCCAAGAGGACAGAGCTTAGCTGGTGACGCAACCTTTGGTCCAGATAGGGGTATGGAAGCTATTTCCTACGGGGCCTCTTCTGCATATTTGCCTACACCCTAAGGGCTTTTGCTTCTACCACCTGTGAAAAATGACCGCTGACCCTGGGCCACAGCTTTTACCACCTATCTATCGCCATCATTGTCAGTAACTGACATTTGTTGGACACGGGCTTAATCCCAGAGACTGCCTGGGCACACGCACTCTTCAACCCATTCATTCATTAAGGTGAAGGGAAAGAAGCAGGGGCTTGACATTCAGAGATCAGAGCCCAGAAATGAGGCCAGAATTTCTGATTCTGAAGCCAATGTCCACTCCCATTCTACAGTGACTGCTCTTAATACAGTTGCATTTTCTTTCCCTTCCGTCATCTGCTCTTCTCTCCCAAGAGTGTGTTGGCCCGTGCCCACACCCACACTCTGCTAGCTCTCCAGGTTAAATGATTTTCAGGTCCCGTGGATAGTGCATGTCACCAAATAGCATCTTAGTCAGTCTAATATTTTTATGAACCCAGGTTTAAGTAAGTTATTAAGATAATTAAACATCAAGGTTAGAAATGATACGTGAACAGTAAAGCTATTGTGTACACCTCTTGGGTACTGTTGGCAGATACCAACCTTTGAGCAACTAGAGTCTTCCCAGTGAATGGTAGTGGTGGAAAATATTATTTCGATGCCATAGGCTGTGACGTCATTGCAATCGGACATACCTGAAAGTTCTATAATCCTGGTCCTCAGTTGGGGAGGTATAAACTTATCAAAATCTGGGAATCTTTAAGAAGCAAGCAAACACATTTCTTATTCCCCGTTTCCCCACAAAAACCTCTGGGAACGGAGTTAGGTGGTGAAAAGGGAGTAACTTCCCAGGTGATTCTACTTTGCCGCCCCCTTGGGCACTGCTGACCTGGGGTTAGTCTGTGATGGAACATTGGTTAGACATTAAGGTATTTAGAATATTTCCATTTTCTCACGACTTCATGGATATTATAAAATCGCCATCCCATTGGCTTTGATTAAATTACCTTCGTGATAGAGGGGTGTAGGCAAATGGCAGTTGTAGCCATTTGGAGGCCTGGGGGGGAACTACCATTGTTTTCTACTGTGGCAGTAACTTATAACCCTAGGCCTCCGGCAAAACTTCCTTTTATATTGGAAACGGATTGTTCTTGAAGGTCAACATCTTGTTGCTACTTTTTCCACCCAGGCGCAATACCATAGAACCATTTGGAGAATAAAATTATGCTCAGTGTATCCAGAACTGAGTTCTGATAGTTAAAGTGTACAATACTCTCTCGCATACCGCAACGGTGGCTCTTTTTAAACATTAGGGTAGTTTTGAAAAATTGCAATGAAGTCATTGTAATTTCTAGAGCATGCTCTAACACAGATCAGTGTGAAATGCAGCCTGTGTACCTGATTGCAGGTAACAGAGTTAAATGTGCCAGCCATTTCAAACACAGTTTGATATTTCCTATAATAAAATATAATGCAAAAAAATTAAATATCTAATATCAATGGATTCTAAATGGTTCTGATATTTCTTTTTGTCCATTCCCATGAAGAGTAATTTATTTCCCTTTTTAAAGTGTGGGCAGAGTGATTACTAGCGCACTGTAATGTAATTGTGTTGCATTGATAAAATAAAAATTGTCCTTTATCTGTGTCCTGATAATGTTCAATTTACAGGCTGGCTTCCCTGCCACCTCTTCAGTGCTTTGAGTATTCCACTTCTCCTCCCTTCCTGCTCTGAGAGCGCACAGAACTGTTTGAAATCCACTGGTACAATTGTCAAATCAATTATTCATTCTCTGCAATTATGCTCGCACAAAGAACATTTTGCTGGTCTGAATGATGATTAAATTAACAGCTATTCCAGCTGCCTGATAACATCTAATAGAATATTCATAAGCCCAAAATGGAATGAATTATCTCCATTAACTTCATCATGCTCACTTAATTACATGCTTGTTATTGTATTTACACCTTGTTAGATACCGCTGAAGCTGATCCAGTGGCTGGCCGGGAGTTGGAAGCGTCTGTCATGGGGCAGTTGGAGCGCGTTTTGTAGGAAATGCTATTTATTTTAAATGCTCCACCTGCTGGGAGCCGAGGTTAGTCAGCAGCACTGAGATGAATTGGGAAACGGGGTGTAAAAAGAAATAATGTGCTTCTGACAGGCTCTGTGGCTTTTAAGTTGCTCTCATTCAGCCACTTCACAAAAAATTATTTTATTCCATCTCTCAGTGATGATGACATGATTGCTTTTGGGTAATCATTTACCATTCTGATTTTATTTTTTGAAGTAAATTGTCTGAAGTAATAGGTTCTTGGAATTACAGCGTGCTTTGCTTTTTTCTTCAAACTTTATTTAAGCTTGTCTTCCAGCATTTAACCCGAGTCCCCTCTTTCGTTTGATCTTCTAACTTTATTTATACAACAGTGCTTAATGATCCTGCACAATGTATTTTTTCCCTCTCTGCACCCCAAAAAAATTCTGCCCAGTGTGGTTGACAGTACTTTTTATAACCTCAGCAAGAGGGCTACATGGGCAATTTTCTTCCAACATGACAAATACAAACACCCCAAACCCAACCCTGATAGAATCACTTCATTCAGTTGAAAGGAAATTTTTGATCTCTTTCAAGGTGACTCTTTCTCCACTGAAACATGGTAAGGGGCACCACTCTCCCCCTCTATTTTTCACTCCAGATGTGGCATTCTTTGTGTTGGCTCGCCCTGTCTCCTCCCTTCTCCCATCACCCTCTGCTCTCCCCCCAAACTTCCAGTGACCAGCCCTTACTGGTGGTGGGGCCCCGCAGCACCTCCATTCGCTGGGAGCGTGTAGGGTCACTGTTCAGCCCGCCAGGCTGCAGGAAGCCTGTACTTATTGAACGTGAACCAGAGCAATGGTGGAGAGAATTATCTCACTTCTAAATACTTGTCAGATCAGCCTAGTGGAGCACTTGAGCTAAACCATGGATATTTTATTCTGTTTGAAGGCTGTATTTTGGTATCAACAAAAAAGAGGAGAAAAAGAAAACTGAAGATAATTATTTATAAGTAGCAGTGAAGCTGGGTAGTGGACTAACAGAGAGACTCTTCAGCCTTAGAAATATTTTAGCATCTAAGCTGTGATTTGACAGATGAGAATGGTCCTCCAGTTGTTGGTTAGTCAATAAATGCATTGCGCGGCGTGTGCCTGGCACTGTGCCTTGTGAAATTTTTCTAAATAAGAATTGAATGGAAGATGATGGTTTTTTATTTCTTATTTCGGTGGACAAGTGCCATTTGATTTGGGGCCCTAAATGCGGTTGCCTCTGAAACATGGATGTCACTTGAGATCTTTCAGTTACTATGCAGAGTCCACACTCGGTTATTGATTGACACTCACAAGAAAGACAGCTAGGCCAGAGGCTGTAACAACTCTCTGTATAGGTTGAATGGTTTAAACCAGAAAGAGGGTGTGGGGTTGTTTTTGTTTGTTTGTGTGTGTGTGTTCCAAAATTCCTAAAGCTTCCTGCATTCCGCCCCTTCCACAGAGCCCTTGTTGCACTGAGGAAGGGAAGCTACGGATTAGAAAAGGTGGGAAAGTTGAGAACTGTATGGTGGGAAGCCATGCAATTAAAAAACTGACTGAAATTATTACCTGGTTTCATAATTGACAGAATATTTAATTCAGATATAGTAAATTGACACACCTCTACACAGAGACAATTATGACTGACTGTATAACACCTGACAGAATCAATTATAACTGACTGTTGTTTGATACCTTTGCACGGAAATAAATGAAACAGACATTCAGAACAGAGACGGCTGCTGCCTGTGTGCCTAAGCCTGCCTTAATTAAAGTAAAATTACCAGTATGCGATGTTAAAATGTCTTTGCCTCCTGGTTTCTAGTTCAGTGTGTTTCTTTAAGTTGAGAAAGGGATTTAGGAGTGAAACTGAAAAGAGATTTTGGTCTTACTGACACAGACAAAATATCTGAACTAGAGATGATTCCCTGAGATGGGAGAACACTCCCTTGCTCCAAATAGTTCTAACATTGTATTTCATCAGTTGACTTTGAAATAAAATATTGAAGAGTCCAACCCACAGATGATGGCCTAGTAGCTCATTTCATATAGAAAATATTATAACGTGCCGGTTTTCAGGTTTTTAGATTCTAATCAGTAGAAAACAACTTTTAAAATTAGTTCATTTTATTTTCTGATAAAACATTGGGTGAATAATTAATATTTAGGCTAACTTGTTTTTCATTGTTTCCATGGGGGGTGGGGGACAGGATATTTTTAGTAATTAGTATACAACCCTAAGGAATCCACATGTAGGTTGGAGCAGAGTCAATAATCTATAAATACATGTTCCTCAAGTGTGACTCCCAGGACATGGAGATTCCCATTGCTCATGTATTAATTTTGCGGGAAGCGAGTAAACTCGAATCCACCAGGGAGACTGTCAGTGGCATATACTGGAACCTCTAGTTGGAACCGGCAAAAATAAAAATTGTTTACGTCGTTGTCGTGTGTGTGCCGCTCATAAACTACGCAGTGAAACGCGGTACATGTGCAAGTCTTGTAATGTACCCCTGCACAAAGGAAAGTGTTTCGAACGCTACCACACAGTGGCGGGAAAATGCCCGCTTACGAAGTGTTTTAAGATGAAAGACTTCCGGTGCTACTGCAGCCCATTGCAGTATATTTTGCTGATGCCCTTGTATGTAGGAAGAGCATTTCCTTCCCTAGCTCCACCAAGTTTGGGTTTTTGTGCAGGTCGAGACAGTGACAGCCATGGCCAGTGGCATCTCCAAGGACCAGGCTTGGGTGGCTGCAGATCTTCTCGGCCTCTTGGGATTTTTTTAACCGTTGTCCTCAGGCATCTGACCTGCAGGGCCGATGGCCATGGCCTCTTTACGACTCCACACACCAGAGCAGGGAGAAGGAATAGGGTTTTACTGGCCACATTAACTGGTTTCCACCATTTAACACCATTATTTCCGAGAGAGAGAGAGAGAGAGAGAGAGAGAGAGAGAGAGAGAGAGAGAGAGAGAGAGAGATGATTATTTACAGAGAGGAAGGGAGAGGGATAGAGAGTTAGAAACATCGATGAGAGAGAAACATCGATCAGCTGCCTCCTGCACACCCCCTACTGGGGATGTGCCCGCAACCAAGGTACATGCCCTTGACTGGAATCGAACCTGGGACCCTTGAGTCCGCAGGCCAAGGCTCTATCCACTGAGCCAAACTGGTCAGGGCTTCCCGTGAGTTTTCAAATAGTCGCTGGAGCATCAAAGGAAACAGGGTGATGATGGTTTCAAGGTGAAGCTTAACATGGGTGGCCTATGGACCTAAAGCAGGGGAGAAAAAACCATGAAAAAGGGGTGAGCCCGTTCCCCCTCAGCTCCCAGCCCCGGGGCCTGCAACAACAAATACACTTGTTTCCTAGGTCTTCCCTACGTTATTGATTTAGTTCTCATTGGGGAAGCAAGTGAGAGCTTTTATCTGCATCGCAGACTGGCATGGAGTGGTGCCTTGGCCATATCGACGGCTGTGGCATACGCCGGTGATCGCAGTTGGTTTATTTTGCGGAGAAGAGCACCAAGTGACGCCGGTTGTCATTCTCACTCTGCGGCGTGGCAGCGTAAATAGTCCCCTTTCTAACCAACCTGGTGGGAAAAGTCAATATCCCATCAGCAGAGGAGGTAAACACATCAGGAGCCGTGCCCTCTCTCTTCGTCCCCTGCTCCACATCACCGCAGCTCTTACGCTGTGCTGTGCCCGCGGCACATGCGCCGTGTCATTCACAGGAAGAGGTGCCTGCCCAGGCTCCGGCCCGCAGAGCAGCTGCCCCGGCTGGGGCCATTGTTGCCTCTTCCCAGACTCCCGATAATTAGAACTTTCCAAGTGTCTTTCTCCGGTTAAAGATGAGCCCCTTCCCTTCCTCTTCTTGCCGTTTTGTGTGGTTTTTTTCCCACCGCCTTCAGACATTTCAATGCCTTCTGCTAAACTTGTTGTTGTTGTTTGAAAGGCAGTTGATGTGCTTTAGCACAGGTTGTGGAGGACAAATGTGAGTGTGTAGCTACGGAACAACAGTCTTGAGAGCGAGTGTTCATTTTCCGGGTGTTCTGTAGACACCAGTGTTGCCCTGCTGTTTCAGTGGCTTTGTCTTTCTGTGATTGCCATGCTTTCCTACCCAGTGCTGGGCACCGTGGCCCTGGCTGGCCTCTGAGGGCTGCCCAGCTCTCTGGGAGCTCTGTCTACCTGGGTTGCATGTCTCCATCCGGATTAGCAGCTGTGTGACCTTAGGCAACTGACTTGACCTCCCAGTTTCCTCAGCCAGAAAAGGGGGATTTTTTTTAAGGGGCCTCTCCAGACACCTCACAGCGTTCTCACGTAGCTTTGAACAAAACCTGTGTCATTTGAACTATCCTGGGCAGGGTTGGCTGCCCCAGGATCACCTTTGTCCTCGAAAGATCAGAGCTGGGTGTCACAGCCCTGTTGCTTGTTGAAAAGAACCAGTGGGGCCCTAGCCGGCATGGCTCAGTGGATAAAGCATCAGCCTTCGGACTGAAGGGTCCCGGGTTCGATTCCAGCCAGGGGCACGTGCCTGGGTTGCAGGCTCAATTCCCAGTAGGGGGCGTGCAGGAGGCAGCCAGTCAATGGTTCTCTCTCATCATTGATGTTTCTATCTCTCTCTCTCCTCCCTTCCTCTCTGAAACCAACAGAGAAATATATTTTTAAAAGAAGAAAAGAAAAGAACCAGTGGGGAGGCGCTGAAGAGGGAAAGACAGGTTCTTCCTTCTACCTGGTCATATCCTTCTCCAAACAGGGCGGCCATGGGTGTGTGGGGAGAAGGAGCAGAGAGCAGAGGAGGGGTAGCTGCGTATCGGAAGTTTACAGGCACACACTGTGAGCGAGGAAAGCAATCTCGCCATTGGAAAGGTGCTCTCCAGCAGCCTGCCGGCTTCTCATCCCTGTCAGCAAAGGAGGGACTGGGAGAAGCCAACTGGGCCCAGCTGATGCGGGGAGTTGGCACTGGGAGACCTGTGCCTTCTTGGAGTCGAAGGGGGTGATTGGGAAGCCTTGCACTGGAGAACTGGGCTTTCTTGGAGACAAAGTGTTTCCTGCCACATCCATACTTTGCATGCAGTTGTATGCATATGCTCAACAGCGCCGCGAAAGTGGCATCTGCAAGTGGCGTTCACCTTGCCTGCTGCACATGGGCACGCACCTGCATTCCCATCAGTGCAGGGTGGCTGTATCCGTCCTCCTCCCCACCCCATCCCCTGTGTGCTGAGTCAGCGGGGTGCTGAGCAGTGGTGTGCAGGGAAAGGCAGAATGGCTTCCACAGAGGAATCGTGGGGGCTTGGCACCCCCTGCCTGGGACTGGGCCAGGGGTAGACCAGCGGCAGGACCATGAAGATAGCTGAGCCATCGAGCAGCAAATACAATCTGCACCCCCCTTCTCTAGTGCATGATGAAGACTGGGTGGTCTTTAAAGACGCTCCCTCTGGCCCTTGCTGGTTTGGCTCAGTGGATAGAGCGTCGGCCTGCGGACTGAAGGGTCCTGGGTTCAGTTCTGGTCAAGGGCACATGCCTGAGTTGTGGGCTCGATCCCTAATGTGGGATGTGCAAGAGGCAGCCGATCAATGATTCTCTCTCATCATTGGTGTTTCTATCTCTCTCTCCTCTCTCTTCCTCTCTGAAATCAATAAAAAGATTTTTTTAAAAAGCTCCCTCTGGATATAAAGTGAGCACAGGGAGTAGAGTCAGTAGATGGATACTAGACCTATTGGGGGGTACCTTCAGAAGGTATACAAATGTGTAATCGCTATGTTATGCACCTGAAACTAATATAATATTGTAGGTAAACTCTAATGGAAAAATAAAAGCTCTCTCTGAGACTTGTAATCCTTTTATTTTTATTTCTTTTCAGAGAAAATGAAGACGCAGTATATGACCCGCAAAGTTCGTCAGGACTACAAAAATCTCAAGAACATAACAGAGCAGTTCTTGTCCCAAAATGGCTACACGGAAGTGAACCTCAGCAAGCTCTTCATGGACTGTGCTGTGAGGTCCTGAGGGCACCCCAGAAGTGGCCATGGCGGGGGTGGTTGAATGAAGAACCAAAGCCACTTCCTGGCACCTCCATCACCTCCCTGGGGTCCTAACCGCTTCTCTGCTTCACTTGTCCATGTGGACTGCATCTCATGTCTGCGTGCATGTGGCTCAGGAAGGGGGGTTATTAAAGGAACTGCGAGAATGTTTCATCTACTGAGCATCAGGGAAAATGTAAACAGCCTTCCTCTTGCAAAAAATGGACCACATACTATTGAAGAGCTAGCTGCTTTGGATTCGGATTCAGGACTGGATTTTGAGGGAAGGGGTCAATGAGAGAAGAGAAATTAACTGAGAGTAGCCCCAAGCTGTGCTCCCAGGGCTTCAGCAGAGGTGCCCCCAGAAAGAGAGCTTTAGGGAGGCTGGGAGGAGCACTAACATTTTGCCTTTTCACATGCCAATTAAACCCAGGCTCAACCCAAGCGCTTCCCAGCCGCTGGCTGCAGGAGTGGCTATCCTTTTCAGCCCTGTCTTTTCTATACTAGTCGAAGGGGGGTGATTGAGAAGCCTTGCACTCACTAAATAGATTAAACAGAGCTTACTTGTTTATTGAACTGCTCCAAAGTCCAACACACACACACACGTACATGCACACTCGGCAGGTGTTTGACGCTCACATTCCTGCTTTCCCTCTTATACAGTGGGAAAGCACGTCTAAAATGCTTTGGTAACCCATAACATTTCATCACAAATGTGCTGAGTTTCGGGCGAGGATCCTGGGATGATATTCAGAGTGTTGGGTAATTGCCTCTGGTGCTATTTTTCTCATTTGTTCTTTGCCAGAAGCTAAACGTACTTTGATATAGCAGTCTTTCCTTACATTATTGATAAGTTTATACTAACAAAATATATTTCCCCTGTACAACTGTGCTTTATTTTTAAAACTATTTTCCTATGTGGGTTTTTTTTTTAAATAAATACCTTGTGCTTTATTTTTTCACTTAAGAATAAAGTTTTTGCCCTGACCGGTTTGGCTCAGTGGATAGAGCGTCGGTCTGTGGACTGAAGGGTCCCAGGTTCAATTCCAGTCAAGGGCATGTACCTTGGTTGCGGGCACATCCCCAGTGGGAGGTGTGCAGGAGGCAGCTGATTGATGTTTCTCTCTCATCGATGTTTCTAATTCTCTATCCCTCTCCCTTCCTCTCTGTGAAAAATCAATAAAATATATTTTTTTAAAAAAGAATAAAATTTTCTAAGGGAAACTAGTTGCAGTGAATCCTTATCAAGAACAAAATGTTGATTAGAGGGAGTAGTGAGGAATAAGAGGTCCCCTTCCCAAACCTCAGCCTGGTTAGCATCAGCTCAGAGAAGCTGCACGTGATGTATGTCCCAAAGTCCTGAGTGGCGTTCAGGAGAATTTCTCTGGACTTCGGGTCTTTTAAGAGATGAAGTATGGTTTCTCATGCCCTTTGCTGACTTGGACAGTCAAAGAAAGCTAAGCTAAGAGCCCAGTGGTGTGTCTCATGGGAGAGTCAAGGTGATAGCTCCTGAGAAAAGGCTACCCCACGAGAGAAAGGTCATCCCACGTGGACCCTCGTGAAGAAATACTTGTTAAAGCAATGGAGATAGCACTGCCTTCTATCTCCCTTCTCTTCACTCTCCCTCACCCTCTCCTTTCTCCACCATCTCTTACACTCAGCTTCTAAGTAGAAGAAACACTTTGGGTTTCGGGCCCTGTCCGTTCATTCATTAATGCCTTGGTACTTCCGGCTCTGCGACCTGTCAAAAGTTGGAGCATCCAAGTTGCTTCGGGAAACAGGGATGGGTGTGGGTTCCATCAGTTTATCTAAGGTTAGAAATGGTTATCAAATGTGTGCTTCCCGAGCCCATGCCCCACTTTGCTTTCTGAAGAGAAGACCTGTTTTGCTTGATTTATTGGACCTGGGGTCATAGTAAAGAGAGAATTACCCTGAACTTGGTCATCAAGAATCTCTGGGAGATTCCAGTAACTTCTCACTGGTCGGTTTCTTATCTCTGCTTCTAGATTGGAATCACTGTGAGGGCAGGAACCGTTTCTGTAGAGAGTCCGACATTTCTGAGAATAGTCTGAAAAGAGCTAATGCCGTTGATGTTTCTTATTCTGATCTGCAACTCCAGATTAGTTAAGAGACTTTCCTGGGACGCACCTAAGTGTTCCAGAATTTTATAAGAGTTGGAATTGCAACTTGGAAGAATCCCAGTGGATCTGTCTTGAAAGATTGGAGCATGGCTTATAAACAGCTCTCTGAGAAAAGTTTCTACTCTCTGGTTTGCATCAAGCTGATAGCTCAGCGGTTAGGACAGTGCAGAAAGGCTGCACACTTGTTTGTAAGGGGAAACCGCCCAAATGTCTGCACAGGCTCCCTGGCATGGGGTTGAACTCAAGGGCTAAAAGTGAAGGGATGCAGCCCTAGCCGGCTTGGCTCAGCGGATAGAGTGTCGGCCTGCGGACTGAAGGGTCCTGGGTTCGATTCCGGTCAAGGGTATGTGCCTGGGTTGTGAGCTCAATCCCCAATGGGGGGTGTGCAGGAAGCAGCCAATCATTGATGTTTCTCTCTTTCTCTCCCTCTCCCTTCCTGTCTGAAATCAATAAAAATAAATTTTTTTAAAAAAGTGAAGGGATGCAACAGGCCAGGCCGGGTTCCCACTAGAAAGAGGCAGGGATTGTCCATACAGGGCAGCAGCTGTTCAATGATGCTGGGAGGGACCAAGCCCAGGGTGACCACATCCAGTTTTCAAGAGAAGCTAAGAATCCTGATATTCCATAAAGTCTCTCGATTTCTAAAGCTTGGCAACTGATTTTTAAAAATATTTTTTATTGATTTCAGAGAGGAAGAGGGGGGAGAGAGAGAAACATTGATGAGAGAGAAGCATCATTGATCAGCTGCCTCCTGCACACCCCCTACTGGGGATGGAGCCTGCAACCCAGGAGTGTGCCCTGACTGGGAATCGAACCTCAGTCTCTTGGTTCCTGGGTCAATGCTCAACCACTGAGCTACCCCAGTAGGGCTGATTTTTTTTAATAAAAAAAATTAAATGCTGTGGGCCAGACAACCTCGGCTAAATGTTATCCCGGCCCCTTGGGAAACATACTCTGAAAGAACCCCGCTCTTCTTGGAGCCCGATGCCTATGAAAAGGGCAACTCACCCATTGGGTTTAGGACGCAGGGTCTGCCTGCAACAGGGTACACATTTATCTCGGACACGGCATGCTCATCCTCAACTCTCCTGCACATAAAGGGAGACGGGAGGGCAGATGTTGAACACCCTACGAAGGGCAAGCTCAGTAAGAGTTTAATTTGTCCAGAAAACTAAAGTCCAGACTGCAGTTGGGGAGAGAATGTTGAAAGGGGATGAAGTCCCTGTCCTTCACCACCACCCCATTGTCCATCCTGTACCACTTCTTACCTCCACACCCCAGGACTTCTCAAACATCATCTCATGCAGTTTGGCTGGAGATGCCAATGCAAGGAAACTCCCAAACCAGATTTCCGTCTTCTGTCAGGGTTTGACAAAAAACACACCAAGCCCAAACCCTCTTGTCAGAATCCCGGACCCCTCAATTCAGTGCTCTTATCCTGAACTTCAAGCGGCCTTGCCTTCCCCTCTTTCTCTCCTCACCTAAATATTTCTTAATTGAACGGTTTGCTGTGGAGCTTCCTTATAGCAGTTTAATAGATTAACTCATCTGAGCCAGCCTCAAATTTCAGATTAAAATTCCTTCATCCCGAAGGCAGCATTATCAGGTTGTTGGAGGCTGTTTTCAAACCTTGGTTTTGAATAGCAGCGGCTCTGCATTAATTTAACCACTAAGCTAATAAGTAGGTTTCGTTTTGTTATGCTAAGCTTTATTGCTTTTCTTTTGATCAGAATGGTGTTGTTGAGGAAAGCAGCAGACAAGGCATTCTTTGATGAGGGAATTAGCTCTCCATTCTTCCTCTATTATTCATAGCACAGTGGAATATGTAAGTACCTGAGGGTGTCAAAGGAGCGCAGGTTCTATTGCAAAGTGCTCGCCTTGTTTCTCTCAATAGCTGACTATGAGATGATAAACCGCTTAATACACTGTGCTAATTGGATGAGAGCAAAAAGAGATGGGAATTAAGGCGAGGCAAAAGGAGAAAGTGCAACCAGCCTTCAATTCACTCTTTCACCACTTTACCAGCTCCAAAGGAGGCACAAGCTTTCTATAAGCAGACTAGAGGTTTTGTGCAGAGATAAAATGAACGTGTTAGTGGATTCAAGTAATACACTAATTATTGCACAGTATAAATACCACTACTGGTTTTATAACAGGGAGGTAAACTTCTTTTGAGAGGGTTATAGGATTGCTTGGCAGTGGTGTAGAACCTAATAAGGGCCCAGAGTAATAACCCCCTGGATTAACAAAATTGCTGCTGTTGGAAGTATGATTCGGGCTTTCCCGAAGATTTCCGGAGAATGAATAAAAATGACTGAATGACATTTCTTAATGTATAACTGGCAATCACTCCCTTTTCTTTAAAGGAAAAAATGTAGACTTCAAACTGGACTGTTAATAAAGTCCAGGGACAACACGACTTTTTCCTTTGAAAAACACCTTTTCCCATCAGGTAGTAGGTTTTCTTGTCCCCGCTCGCGCCCCACCCCCCCTCAGGCAGGCTGCTGCCTTAAGTTAAATGTGCAGTTGCTCCGGTGAACTCGGTGTTCCAAAATACAATTGTAGACCCCATTTAAGACCCCCTTCATAAAGACACGCTCAGTTTTGTGTATACACATACACACATGTTCACGAACAGTTTTTTCCTCTAAATGCAAGTGGAATGAACCCGTGTATCATTTTCTTTCCTCTAACATCAGCCCCCTTTTCCATTCTGGTAAGATCACACTCAAGATGACACAAAAAAAAGAGAAGTCCAGATGCCTTGTCTCTTGGTATTATAAAGAAAAAATAATAAATGCTTGCCCCACTTGCGGGGTGAGGGGTGGGGGGGTGGGGAGGAGCGGTAAAGAGGTTAAATCCCCCAGTCGTCACAGACCTTCTCTTCAATAGTCACTCTCCCCTAATTCATCTGCCTCCCATCTTCCTCGCCATAAGCCTAAGCTGTTTACCCCAACTACTGTCCACAGTTCAGGCCATGGGTAGTTGGTGACGGAAGAACACTTAGGGGCACCTTCTGACAATGTTAGGCCAACTGCCTCCTCTCCTTTTCTTTTGGGTCCTCCTCCAGATCTGGTCTGAAAATGTAGCAAATGAACTCACCCCTTCCCCTCATTCCCACAGAGGCTCCTCGCCCCAAGATGCTGTGGCAGTGGCCCTGGGAGCGCCGGTGGTGGGGCATTCTGCCCTGGGTGTGACAGGGGACAGCCATGCCCCTATCATGGGGCTCTCCCCAATTTGCCTGGGCTCCCAGCTCCGCACCCCTCCTCTGTGGTGGAAGGTGGGGAGGCGGGGGCAGTCAGCCGCTCCCAGCATTGTGACTGCGTTCCCAGATATTGGGGCCAAATTGGGTTGCCATTCATTAATAATGCTCACAATAAGATTAAATCATTCTGGAAAATCTCATAAAATCCCCCTAAGTACGCTCCAGTGGCTCTTTCCAATCCCCATCATTCAGCACTTGGGGAGGTTTGGAAGGAGAAGAAAATTGGTTTCTTTGCTTTTAATGCTGCTTTGAAAAGATACTCAGAGTTTGTCATGCGTGACATGTCACACGTTTAATGTGGACTTGCTGGAAGTCAGGGGGTCTTTAGCGTGTGATATTTATGGGGAATATTAAGTGCAGAATGAGGTCCCTCCAGCTGGGGAAAGTTGAAAGAATAGGAGGCCTAGAACTGGGCTTGTTTGCGGCACCAGAATGGCATAGGATTAAGAGTTTGTAAAACAAGGCGAGGGGTTCTCATTGGCCAGTAATAAACGTAATCCTTGGAGGTAATTTCACGCAATTTGCTTCTGCTCCATGGAAGGGTCAAATGAGAAAAAATGACTTAAAAAAGAGTTCATTAACAGGAAGAATGGTACTGTTTCTCGTACACCATCCAACTGGCAGCCTGGAGAGGGGAAAAGCCGTACCTAAACAAAAAGCCAAAATCGACGGAAAATTGATAGTGACCACAGGAGAAAAAAAAGAGTCCTTTCCCTCACGTTCCTCCTGCGCTCCCCCTCTCCACTCCAAACTCCTGGGCAATTCTGCCCACCCCAGGAAAGCGGCCTTCACCCCAGAAGACCCTGCGGAGGCTGGAGGTTTGACACACTCCGTTACCCGGGTCGTCCTAGAAAGTTCCCGCCGGAGCTGTTACACCCAGAGAAAAGTGTGCGGCCGGAACGGCCGAGAGAAGG
>PVJC01020862.1:0-28759 GCA_004026665.1 Murina feae
CTTTTATTATAGAAGATATAGTTTTGTCATCTGCATCTTCCTCTCTCTCTCACTCAAAGCAGCAATAAGTAGGAGGAAAAAGGGTATAGAACTGTGTTAAAGGAGACTTGATATCTTATTTCATCTTCATTTGTCATGTGACCTTGTTTGAGTCCATTCAATGCTTCTGGCCCTTAGTTTCATCATTGGTAAATTGGAGGAGTTTGACAGAACGGTGTTGGAAGTCCTGTACAACTCTAACATTCTCGAATTGAATCTCAAGGAAATGCAAGAATCTTTAAATGACTTAGAGGCTAAAAGAGCCCTCATGCTGTACTGGGTGAGAACTAAGGATTTTTTGTTCTCCTTGAGTAACTATAGAGACAGAATGCTCAGACCTCTATTGACATTCAATTTCAATCACAGGAAATCTCTTTCTTTTATAGAACTGATATCAAGCTTGTTGGGACTTCCATCCATTAGTCCCAGTTCAGCCCTCTCAGTAGACACAGAATTAGGATAAGTCCAAAGACATGAGGACCTAAGTTCTCCATAGGCTTAATGAGGAACTCAGCTTGACTTAGTGGAAGCATCAGTGGCTTCAGACATCAGACTTCATTATCCTGCTGCAAAGTCAACGGTCTCCAGTGTATCCATAGCTTTCTAATATCTATAGTGACAATCCTAATCAAGCCAAAGACGAGAGGACAGAGAGAGCAGTTCTGCCTACAAATCCTGCCATTTGTCCGCAAATGGCTCATGTACACATTGGCCTTAATTCTTTCTTTGGAATCAGCAGAAAAGAATCATTCTGCTTTCTGAAACAGGTAGAATGACAGATCAAAATACAGGTAAAAATTGTTTCCTGTTTTCCGATGCCTGCGTTCATAAAAGTATTAAGCCATTCTAATAATAGATTTAAAAGACTCTACTAAGGTTAAAATAAATAAGTCTATTCTATGTTGTAAAAGTTCTGAAACTTTAGATGTTTATAAAAAATACAACGAAGGTACAAATTTATAACCCATTATAAAATACCTTTATATTTCAACATATGTTATGTTTTGCTTTAATATTATTGTATGAGTCCCACAAAATCTTATGGGAATCACACTCTTCCAGAAAAGAAGAATATACCAAGCTAACAATTTTAATATGGGGTGTTGTTTTTATCCTAATATTAGTATACTGCATTATTCATTTTAAGTCATTGATATTGTTTCCTGTGCTGTAGCTTTGTCTTAAGCTTAAAAGCCATAAATTTACTAGGACCAGAAATACAATTTGAATTTGAACTAAGTTATTAGATTGCGGATCCAAGGAATGGAATTCCTGAGAAACTCAGAGTAGTTGTACAGTTTCTTTAAATGGTGAGACTTGATGAAGTATTAAAGAAAAAAACAGTGCCTGCTGTAATAGAGATTTAACTCTAAAAATGGGTAAAAATCTCTATCAGATCACTTCTTTTGATACGATTTCATATATCCAGGCCCCACATTTTATATAAGTAACCATAGCAATAATGTTTCTTATAATCTTGGACTTGTTTTGTGTGGCTGAAAATTGACAGAATCTCACTTCATCTCCCACTCAACAACCGGATTACCATTGACCAATGGAAGTGAGAGAAATTCAGCAAATGCTTTCCCTTTTCATTCCTCAGGTGAAAATACCTGTGATGAAGTTCTTAGGCCTCCTCAGAAGGTTCCTTAGGATCAAACACAAGTAACCCATACCAGTAGAAAACTCAATATGGCCTCTTTATATTGGCTTTCTCTCCTTAACTCCCTTGTCGTCTCACTCCTGAGATTATATTCCCAGGAAATATAAACAAGTGTGTATTTAGCAACAGTTGCGATGCATGAAGTTCTAACCCAGGCCTGTGTGTTGGGAAGTGTGAGCTATTTCTTCCACTGAGAAAGGTTCTTACCCAAGATCTGAAGGACATGAGTGTCTTTTTTGAGTCAAGATATCAGAGATCGAGGAACTTGAATTAAGCAGAGATTAGTTTCTAGACTGTAGGTTATCAGGTTTATTTTAAAGGGAGAGTCAAATCTCAGTACAGGTCAAGTATATTCATTAAGTCAAGGCATCAAAATGTGGGAGGCAGGAAACTTAATCCTGAAAGGAAGCTGCTGGAGGTCAGAGGCCCTTAGAGATTCTGGGAGAAGTTGATAAGGATATAGAATTGGATATTCTGGCAAATGAAGTCAATAATTTCAGGCAGCTTAGATAAAGAAAGGAGTTTTCTGACATCATAGTGTACTGGACACTTTGTACTTTTAAAACTGATGCTATACACTTACCAAGTAAGGATATGAAGGGAAAAAGCATTTTCTTTGGGATTCAGGCATCAGTGGGAAATAAGTTCATAAATACTTGTTAGAAGTATAGATGCATTGCGTTGAACATGGCAGAAATCTAATACAAACTGGTTTAAGAAAAAGGTAAATGCATGGGCTCATCAAATGAAAAAGTTTAGGATATGGCTCAAGAGATGTCTTGCTTCTCTACATATTTCTATTCTACATTCTATTTTGGCTTCATCATAAAGCTCATTCCCCTTTTATGGTGACCCATGTAGTTCTAGGTAAACATCCTATTAGCATCAAACCAGGAAATGTTCTATCTGTCAGTGATTCTAAGCTTGGGTCACATGTCTTTCCCTCAACCAATCAGATGTGATGTTCCAATTGGCCATTTCTGAATCACATGCCAATTCCTGGAGCTGAAGATGGGACAAACTATTCTATCCCAATGACATGATTTGAGAGTGGCAGATGGGTTGTTAACAAAAGAAACTGTAAACAGGTTACATAATAGGCTGACCAAAACATTTGTTTAATCTATGCTTTCATTCTCCTGACTTGACTTGCCAGAAGCTTTGCCAGAATAAAAAATTGTGAGATTGCTTTTTTCCTCCCAGCCCTTTGCCTCAAAAACCTGTGTAGATCCCTCTTAGTTGGTCTAAGACTTAATTTACCCTGCTCTTCTGACAAATATACATCTCTTTACAAACACTTCATTAGTTTTGATGTTTGCTCAGAGATCTCTACTGTGTTTGAAGGTTTTTTTAAGGTTTGCTGCCATCTTTGCTGAGTGCTCTTGTGGGCTTTTCCCATTTTCCCCAGGCTCATCACTCTTGGGATACTTCTGGCTTCATCAATATTTGTTAACACTGCTTGACATTCTGTGTGTGTGTGTGCATTCAAGCAGTGAGGTAGACCGATGGAAGTCATCAGACTCTTGCCGATGAGTTGTGTCAAGTACTAGGAAGTCTTTATAATGAAAAGCAGGGCAGGCAATAACATTCTGATTGCCCAGTTTATCATGGAACTAACAGAAAAAAAGTAATAAGTGCCACTGGGTTTACTGAGGCAAGAGAGAAGGATCCTTATTGACAATGTCTATTAGAGTCTCTTCATTTTTATCCAAGTGGGGGAATATACAGTCTTTGGAACTGGCCTATACAGGAATTTTTGCCATATAGTGTGGGTCTTAGGTAACAGTTTCTGGTGTCCACACTGCAACCGACCAGCTATGCAAGGGATCCTTGCACAAATCCTTACCTGGGACAGGCACTTCTGCATTGACTCATGATATTTGAAATGCACAATTCTGTCCTCAAAAGAATTATTAGAGATTGAAGGTGTTGCAGTGCTGAGTCAACAGTGAGAGGTTCACTCTCTTCAGTAGCTCAGTTGATTAGAGCATTGCATCGATAAGCCAAGGTTGGGAACTTGATCCCTGGTCAGGGCACATACAAGAAGCAACCATGAATACATAAATGAGTGAAGCAACAAATCAATGTTTTTCTCTCTCTCTCTCCATCTTCCTCCCTCTCCCTACCTCTCTCTAAAAACATTAATTAAAATTTTAAGAAACAACACTAATGGGTTCAATTCCTGTGAGGCTCGGTTAACTTGACACTGTTCCTTGGCTTAGTTGCTGCCTCATTAGTCGTTTTTAAGGTAGGGGGTGTGGAGCAGAAGCATATTGGATCAGAACAAAAGGATTTTTCTTGTGGGAAGAGGCCTCCAAATGCATGAGTCATTGAAGATGAGTCAGGAGCATAATTTCAAATATAAAGCACCTGTAGCATCTAGAGCAAGAATCATACATGGGCGGGTGGTCAGCTTTACCCCACCATAGAGAATTGACCAGGGTTCTTCATCTCATCCTGTACCAAGAAGATAGATTTCTGAAATCTTAACATTGGATCTTGTTTTGTTCCCCTATTTTCCAGCAAGCTTTCTTATAAATATTCAGAATGAATGCACCATCCCTATGCAAATACTCCTAGAAAAAAAGAGTTATTCTATAGTAATGAACTTTTAATAGTGTGACTATATTTTAATTACTGAAATTTTGAAAATATCTAAATTTAGCATATCAGTCAGGAAGGAGAATGATGGAATGTCTGCTTTGAAACCTGGATATGCTTTCCTTGGCAGACTGATGCTAACTCTCATGGACAACACAAGCCAAAGATGTTGCTAAAGTCACATTTGCTCCTTAAGAATTCTCTTCTGGGCTGAGAGAAGGCCCATGCTGTCTAGGAGACTGAAACTTCCAGGCAGGCTGGGTATGTGGCATAAAACACAATGCTGAAATATTGAAGACATTCAAAACTTATAAAGAGAATAGACCAAGTGTCCTGTCATCACAATGTTAAGCTTCTGGGGATAAGAAGACAAAAATTATAAATATAAATAAGTCAAATATATGATATGCTAGTGAAAAAAATAGAGAAAAATCAAATGCCTGTCATTTCATTGAAGGGATTTGAAATAGGAAAACAATGTTTAGCTTAGACATTCGGCTCTTTCTTCTCTGGACACATCTACCTATTTCTTGAAAACATCTGGCATGACCTTATCTCAGATCTCTTGCATTCCCTCTTGCTCTTCTTCCATCTAAGCATGACTCTCTTCTTCACCTGATTATGTCTGACCTGCTTTAAAAACTGAGTTGGACTTGAAGCAGGGCATGAATTTATAGTTTGGTTGAGAAACAAAGAATTCATGTAAAATGTTAATGACATGAAATACTCTAGTATTAAGCATACAGTTGCATGATGTAGACTGTTGTGTGAGATTAAACAGAGACAGAGGTCTGTTCGGGAAGCCTCGTAGGGTACAGGTAGGTCTACAGGCAAAACAATAGCATAAGAAAGGACACTAATGTGGGAAAGGCAGCCATCCACATGGTAACTTTTCCAATGGGAGCTTTGTGATAGATTGGTTGTTGCTAAGAGGAGAGGATTAGAACAAGTCAGTTATTGTGGGGGAAATGTAGAGTCCCTTTGGAGATTGAAATGGCCTTTTCTTTTTGTGGTCATAGATTTTTAAGGACCATTCAAGGTCAAAGCTCCTTGGTATTAACTTCATATCACAAGAGGAACAAGAGTCATAGATAGGCAGAGAGATCCAATGATGGTTTTGAATAGTTTCTGCTTCCTTTGTATTTCCTTCTTTAATTTTTCTTTTAAAGTAGTTTGACTTAGTTTAATTAAGATTGGCAAATACGATACATAACAATGAAAGGAATAAATATTGATTGTTGGGCAAGGCTCTCCAGCATAGAGACTAGGAAAATTATTGAGAAAGAATATCCCTTGCTTTCTCACATTTGTAAAGAAGAATCTCATTTGATTTTAAATACCCACTCAGTTAACATTTCTATTTATATCTATCAATGAGACTCTGTAAAAGTTTAACTTAGTGGAACAAAGATTGAGATCTTCAGGTAAAAGATAAAGTAGACAAAAGGTATTATTTATTAAATCCCAAGACCAGTAATATCTTATTTTATCTAAAAAATATTAAAGTTTGGCAGATACTGGGAAGAAATGCACTTTTCAGTAACCAAGAATCATTTATTTATCTCACAATAGCTGCAATATTATTTATTTTATTAGTCATTTCACACACTAGCTGCTGCTTTCAGAATAGACACTGCCTTTCTTGCCAGCATTCCTCCATTTTTGTCCCTTCTCTCTCATTTCTCTGAGAGAGAAAGAATATTAGTATAATTACTGTGAATTGGGTGGATCTCTTATAGGTAGTCAGCACATTATATTCTTAAGGGAATATCATTCTATTTTTGCTGTTATATATCTACTAAACGGTTCATTTTCCACTCTTCATCCTAGTACACACTGAAAGCAAGCAGTGATCTGCTTAAAGGGAAGTAAAGTTTGCTGAGCAGCACTGGTTTCTGATGGTGATACTGTATTCTAATAAAGATGTGTGTAAAGAATGGAAGGGAGGTACATTTAAACTTATAATGAGGATGATCCTTTATCATTCCAGACAGATCCTGTGCTCTGAGTAAGCAGTAATGAAATAAGAGCCTCAAGACTCATAAATAAGCTGCCTGGTAACAACTTTATTGTAAGTATGCTGTGATGAAGCCCAGAATGCCCATGTAGGCTTCTCTTCCCAGAACTCTCATGGACATTGCGTGGGGAGGACATTAGAACAACCTTAGCATTCCATTTAAGGGCCAGCTTTTCCCTCAAGTATCCTCACCCACATAGATCAGGTGTGAAGGGAACTATCAACTATGAAAACATGAGGAGACCAGCTCTTAAGAAAAGGCTTTAGACTTTGAGCCAAGAGACCAAAGGCAAGTGGACATGAGAGTGATGGCTCCTTATGAAAGATGATCCTATATAATAATCCTATATAATAAAAGGTTAATATGCAAATTGACCCTATCAGCAGAACCACTGGAAATGACTGGTCACTATGACACACACTGACCACCAAGGGGCAGACGCTCCATGCAGGAGCTGCCCCCTGGAGGTCAGTGCTCTTCCACAGGGGGAGCTCTGCTCAACCACAAGCCAGGCTGACGGCTGCCAGTATAGCAGTGGTGGTGGGAGCCTCTCCTGCCTCATCAGCAGTGCTAAGGATGTCCGATTGCAGCTTAGGCCTGCTCCCCGCTGGCAAGTGGACATTCCCCGAGGGCTGCTGAAGTGATATCTGACTGCCAACTTAGGCCCAATCCCCAGGAAGCAAGCCTAAGTTAGCAGGTAGACATCCCCCGAGGGGTCCCACATGGCTAGAGGGCACAGGCTGGGCTGAGGGACCGCCCCCCCCCACCCCTGAGTGCACAAAATTTTGTGCTCTGGACCTCTAGTTATAAGATAATGGAGAAATAGGCAGAGTCTAAAGAGCAGGAGAGTGAGAAAGAGCTCTGTTACCCACACATTAAAGAAAAATGCCAGCTGGCATTCTCTACATTATTCCTTTCCCTTCCCCAGAAGCACAAAGAACTCTGCCATTCTGAGAGAGGCACTTTTTAAGTCTGAACATATCTATTTTCATGATAGGGAAAGGACTTAGAAGATGCCCAAAGAAATATTAGTTCTTTTTTGTTATTTTTCTGTTCACCTTCATTAGATCTCTCTAATTTAACTCCCTCCTTCAGCAGTGATTCAGAATAATGACTCCAGAAGGAGTTTCCATAAAGTAAAGTCAAGTAGGTTACCTCTCTAATCTAATTATTGTCCATGTTGAGAAGGATTCTAAAAAAAAGAAAACGAAACAGACTTTGTAAAGTGAAGTAATTATTCTTGGTTACAAAACATGATTAACTACATTTCTATTAGGTAATAGCACTAATTGAGATAAAGATGCAGGATATTTGAGATGGAACAGTCTTCAGCTCATAAATTGCTCTTTCATACTAGCCTCAGGACTGACTCATTCGAATCCTGGGTAGGCATTTTACATGCATTGTCTCACTGCACCTCCACAATGATTCTATAATGATTCTGATGGTTCATTGGATATCTCTAAACAGTGACTGGCAGGGTCAATAACAAATAGTTAAAACTGGATTGATATACAATAAGAAACAAGTGTAGCCCAGATTACCTTTAATGGCTACAGTGAGAAGATTACCTTTTTGAAAACAGAAAAACAAGTGGGAAAGACAGTGTGGAGAGCTGTGTTCATTCCCTATAATGGAATCATTCAGTAAAATTGTGCTGTGTGACTATAGCGGAGATCCAGAAGTAGTGGGATGGTACAGTTGTCTTTACTGTAAGATCATTTCAAACACAAAATCAATGCAGGTGACTATTTCCTAAATCTCTCTTGTTTTTATACTTTCCTATGTATCTCATTTCTCTTCGGCCAAGTTCATATAAATCATATGGAAAGTAAAACAGTGGTGGAGAGGAGAAAGAAATTATCTTTTGTCATGTCTCCATTCCTTTACATAAAGCAGAGGTAAGGAACCTTTTTTCTGACAAGGGCCATTTGGATATGTATAACATCATTTGGTCTGGCCCTGCCAAGGCATTAGAGGTGAGTTAATTAAATGTTGAACCAAATATAGCAGGCTAATTTGTAAGTTGATAATTTTGTATGTACATAAACTGCCTTGGCCTCTGTGTAGAAGTGAGACACAGACACTGGCTTTTTTTCCCTCCTATTAATCTGAATATTCCTGGAAGGCAGTAGCCTTTTGTGTTTTAATCTAAATATCTTTCAAATCACCTGGCTGAGTGCTTAAGCAAATAGTGAGGATTCAATAATAAGTGAGGATAAATAGCAAGGAATATACTCCTGGGAGCAATAACTTAGCTATTGACATTTTAAAATATGTAGAAGGTTGAAAGTAGGTGTGGGGTTACAAGAGAGCACCATTGTGTGTGTGTGTGTGTGTGTGTGCATACAAATGCACATGCATAATGGGTGAAAAGGCTAAGATGTCAAATTAAACCCACCTTCACTGTTTTACCAAAGTACAATCTATAATAATAAAAGTATAAAATTAGACCTGACATCCTCCCAGACATCCTTCTGTCCTTCCAGATGAAGCCAGGACTGCAAGGGAAGCCGGGGTCTGGGTGCCAGAAGGAGGTCAGTACCAGTAGCGGAGGGAAGGAAGGCCTACTCTTGCACGAATTTCATGCATCAGGCCTCTAGTTCTAGCTTAGTTTGAAATGTGAGTCCAAACTGCCTTCTGCAGTTGTTTGGTAGAGGGAAGAGGGTTTTATTCCTTTCAGAACCCAAACTGGCATCCAGTTACCACCTAGAAACCAGGTGTGACAATGGCACTTCTCTCAGGAGCCCAAGCTGTTCTCAGCTGGACCCCACAGTCATGGTGGAGGACATTGGATACAGGAGCAGAGAGTCTTTCTTTGATTCTCCAATTAGGGGATGTGTCTCAGAAAATTGGGCATTCTGTCCCAACATATACTCACCCTAGAATTGACCTTTCTCCCAGGTACCCCAGTGCTGCAGTTTAAGTGCTTCCTATGGTCATGAAAATTATGTCAGAGTAACTAATTACAGGTTATAAAAATAAAAAGGGGACAGGAAGAAGCCTTGGAGTAACTACTGAGCAGAGTCCGGGGTGGACCTAAGCTAATTCGCCTCCTGATAGGGTTCTTCTCCAAGGTCTCCAGGCAGTTCTTTCTTTTAATGAGCCTTTGCCAAGATTAGAGGCTTCTCTAGGCCCTCAGGTACAGTGTGGAATGGCTCAAAAGAATAAACTGTAACAGCCCCAAGGTGTTTGGACTCAAATAAGATGTCATCTGAGAATGTGCAGTATAATTTAGTCTTCATTATTTTACTCAATTTCTACTATAACTGGGAACAAGTAAACTTACGTGTATTTTATGAGTTAGATGAAACTGAATTGTGGAAATTATTTGCTCTGTGCAGCAATTCTTGAATTGAAACTCAAGTGTTGCCATGATCATAGGTGAGACTCTACCTATATCTCATGGCCAGGTCATTGTTAGGCACAGTGAGGAGGAAACAGGTAATCAGAGTTGAGAGTCTGAAGATACTTGGCTTTTTCTAGTCCATTGGGATGTCTTCAATGTAAGCCTGCATTCCCATGGGAATCCTATACAATAAAAGGGTAATATGCAAATTGACCCTAACAGCAGAATGACTGGTAATGACTGGTCACTATGACACACACTGACCACCAGGGGACAGATGCTCAATGCAGGAGCTGCCCCCTGGTGGTCAGTGTGCTCCCACAGGGGGAGCTCTGCTCAGCCACAAGCCAGGCTGCCAGCTGCCAGCACAGCAGTGGTGGTGGGAGCCTCTCCCGCCTCTTCAGCAGAGATAAGGATATCCGACTACAGCTTAGGCCTGCTTCCCGCTGACAAGTGGACATCCCCCAAGGGCCCCCGGGCTGCCAGAAGGATGTCTGGCTGCCAGCATAGGCCCGATCTGCTGGGGAGCAGGCCTAAGCCAGCAGGTGGACATCTCCTGAGGTGTCCCAGATGGCTAGAGGGCACAGGCTGGACTGAGGGACTCCCCCCTCCCTGAGTGCACAAATTTTTGTGCACTGGGCCTTTAGTAATATATAAGAAGGTTCTTTTAAAAGCTCGTGTTAGCCCAGATAGTCTCTTTTAAAATGTTCTATTTAGTATAAACTCTGATCTAGATACTGCGATATTTCTCTTTACATTCACTTTATTATCTTATCTTTAGCCCATATCTCTGGAGTGTATAGGCATTTAAAGCTGAGAAAAGAGAGACTTTGAGAGGTTATATAGCTAGTGTGTGATGGAGCGGTAATTTTATTTTAGACCATTTTGACTTCAAAGCCTTGCCATCAGTGCACACACTGTGTGCTGTGTCCTTTTCGTGCCTAGAAAACACAGGGTGCTCTTGAATTCTGGATGAAGTGTGTGCCTCCAGGTTTATGAGCAGAACACTCAGAGAGAGCCATTGGAGATTGTCAGGTTCTGAACTTGCCTCTGTGATCTCAACCGGCTTCTGTGAGTTGAGGAATAAAATCAGCTCAAGGCAATGGGACAAGGGGCAAGAGCAAGGAGGTAAAATAAATCTGAGAAAATTTTATTTTCAAGGGGAATGACGTTTATGTAGCTACTGCCCCAGATAGCCTGCCTGTCTGTAATGCAACTCTGCTCTCCATGTAATACAGAGCTTTCTCCCAATGAGCTGGATGGACAGAAATGTGATGAGCGTGGAAAGCAATCCCCAAACACAAATACTATCAGGATGCCCTGTTCCAGAGGAGGGAGCAGTGCCCTCGGTGCTGTACATTTCAATTTCCCATGTCTTCACATCAAAGGCCATTTGTAATAATAGGCAGCTCTGTTTACCTCTTCATCCTTCCCCCAGGATAGGAAAAGGGAAATAAGAAAATCATGTTTCCTTTATGTTTTCCCTGTTTCAAGCTGATGCAATTTTTCTAAAATTAAAAGGAATCTGGGTAAGTAAAGGTCAGGTCAGCCTGGATACTTTCTTCATCAATAGTAAATCGACACCTAGCTGTCTTTGCTTCTGGCACTTTTATTAAATCAAGAGGCTTGAAGCTGCCATCATTATGGGCTAGCACCGCATAGAATATATATCCAGAATTATCAATAGCAGAGGCAATTGTTATTTAGGTGAGCATATTTATTTTATATGCATAATGGCACTGTAAATATACCACCCTATTAACTCCAGAAATAATTACTTTTCTGCAGAAAACAATGAGGCAATTGTGTGGTACAATTCTGTTTACTGGAAGGCTTTGTTCCTCTGTGACATGCTGTAGTACTTTCCTCTTTAACTAGGCCTTTGTCTGTGTTGTTACCCTTTTTATATCCCCTAATGTATAGACTTGCTAGAGGAGTTGGGTGGACTTCTGTTAAGAAATACAGTCTGCAAAGGGAAGAAAGTCAATAGTATAACAATTAAGGGACAATTAAAATGGAGAAGGAAAAAACGTAACAGTGAAGCATGATTGACCTCCATTAGGAATACAGTAGGAACGAATTAGATGTTTAATAAACAGCAGAATTGGGTAACTAATTGGATGAGGGAAAGTTAATCCTGCAACTTGCATGAATGTATTATTTAGGATAGAAGGGTCAAATAGAAGTAGGTGAAGCTGTAAATTCATTTATGTGGTACTGCAGTGAGTACTATTATACATTCAGTGTGATTTGCTCCGAGTACATCTGTGAGCTCAGAAGAATTAAGAGATTGTTTAGAGTTACCATTTAAACACTTCTTTAAGATTAAACCTTTTATTTTGAGATCATTGGATTCACAGCAGTGGTAAGAAATGATACAAGATCACATATACCGTTTTTGGAAGGTAACATCTGGTAAGATTTCAGTAATATAACACAAGCAGATATTGATAGTGATGTCATTTATGTAGAGAGCAGCTCCATCACTGTAAGAATCCCTGGTTTTGCTCTATTATAGCTACATCCAATTTCCTTTGAACATTTGTGCGCACTTGGTTTTATGTGTTGGGGAGGAAGACAACAGAGGTAATATGCCATTTTCATGATATCATATCAAGAGAAAATACTATTGACATGACTTATACATTTGATGTGAATCTTTTTCATCTATTCATTAGCTCTCTGCTGTAAAGTTAACTTCTCCCCCAAAGAAGTATCTTACGGGGTGGGGAGTTATGCACAACCTCCCTGCAGGCACAGTAACTACATATTAATCAGAAGTCAGCTGCAGAAGAGATTTGACAGGTTTTTAGTATTTTGACGGGGTTTAGTGCATCACTTTTCCTTTAATGGATTGTAGTTTTTATGTCAAATTTATATGCTCTTGCAAGCCTGAATTCTGCAGATTTGCCCCTGTGTTGTTTTTTAAGTGTTATAATATTTCATTTACATCTGATTTATTGGAGTTTTTTTGTGCAAGGTGTGAGCTTTTAGTCAGGTTCATACTTTCAGTTTGCTCATGTACCATTTGTTGAAGAGACTATACTTTTCTATTGAATTGCTTTGCACCTTTATCTAAATCCATCGGACATATTTGTGTGAGTCCATGTCTGGTTTCTTCATTCTATTCCCTTGATCTAGGTGTCTAAACCTCACCCAGTATGGCACTCTTTTGCATATTATAACTATCTAGTATACTATGATATTGGGCAGAGTATTTTCTCCCTTTTTATTCTTTTGTTAAGATTGTTTTAACTATCTTAATACATTCAACTTACCATATAATTTTAGAATAAACTTGTCTATATCTACTAAAACATGCTAGGGTTTTTATAGGAATCACATCAAGCCTAGAAGTCAGTTTTTATAATTAATATGTTTTCTATGTTGAGTCTTTTGAATCTCAAACATGATATGTCTTTCCAATTATTTATTATTCTAATATACCAAACACATATACTGTTAGCCTACACACACACACACACACACACACACACACACACATTCTTAATGATCATGTGCAGTAGACACTTGCTTTTTCTATTCTCTTATTTAGGTAGGCACTTCATCACAATTAATTAGAAGTGATTATTTAATTAATTATGATTCTATTGCTTGATTTATATTTTTGCTATTCAATTTCCTTTTGAAAAGAAGCTTATCACCATATTCATAGTGAAGTCTATTACCAAACGATCCCCAGCATCTTATCTTTAATGCTACAGTCCCTAAATCCATATTTCATAGAATCAAAGTTTTTAAATCAAATTATAGTCAGAATGTAGGCATGTATTTATAAATGAATGAGAGTAACTTAATTATTTACATTTGATGCTCTTTTGATTTCAATATCTTTTTTAAAAAAAAGAGGAGCAATGAATCTTTTAACCATATTTGTCCACAAAATTGGAAGGAACATGTAAGAGCAAGCACCTAAGGAATTACCAACAGTGAAGTTTAGAAACAGAGATGGAATAATCTAAGTATTCTATACACTATAGTTATAAATAAAGTGTAGGAAAATGGGAGGGGGGCACATTTCAAAAAATTGTTGTCTCCTATGACATAGTTGAAAGCCAATCCTATATGTGTGCTTTAGATTATTATTTCTGCATAGCAGTATATTAAACAAAAAGTTAAACCTGCATTCACTTTTTCTCTATGTCAAATTGATTTTCAATTTTTATAAAATTGCTGCAAGTATATAAACATAAGACAATGCAATATAATAAATCATGACACCAAAAGTCATCAAGACATTACCTAAATATAAAATTGTGAGGTAAGAACTTAAACAGATTACCTTGTAATTGCCTAATTCCGGAGGTCTTTCCAGCATCTGGAAGGGTTCAGGAATCTGGAGAAGCGACTGCAGTGTAAATTAATAAAGAGACTAGAAATATAATATCAATTTGTAATCCAGAGGAAAGCCACAGTAGTTTAGCTGTAGGAACCAAGTTCTGTGATTCTCTGGGCCCCTGGCTCTTTATTAACACTAATTGTCCTAAGGCAAGGCAGATATACATATCAAAGGTTAAGGTTTGGTATATAGAATCCATTGTTGGATTGGGGGAACTGCCTTAGGTTTTTCAGGTGTTTGGCCAGCAGGAGGCAATAACATGTAGATTAAAATGCCCTCAGCTGTCTGGTAACAGGCAATAATATATGCAGATCTTCAGGTGTGGGAAAATGCCCTTCAGCCATTCCAGTAGGTAATACCATGTATTCGGCCCTGCTGAATAGGGAAGCCTCAAGTTTCCATCAACCTTTTGATGAAACTTCTTGCATTTAAACATGCTGGAATTAGCCTCCAGTACAGCCTTTTCTTTCTAAAAGCATTTCTTTTTTTATAACATAACTGGTGTATTGTTGCTCGCATCCAATAAGCTATCTGATTTGAACATACATGAAGGATAGAGCAAAGCCATTTTGATTTCTCACTTGACAGCCTCATGTGTTTTTTGTAAAGTTCTATCACAAAATGCTACTGGTGATACACTGTTACATTTAAAAATAGTAAAATTATCAACTACAGAAGTAGAAAATGTTAGATGCAGTTTCGCAAGAATTAAGGATTATATAAGAATTAAGGGATGCAGGAAGCAGGCGATCAATGATTCTCTCTCATCACTGATGTTTCTAACCCTATCTCCGTCTCCATTCCTCTCTGAAATCAATAAAAATATTAAAAGTTTTTTTTTAAAGAAATGCTAGATGCACAATTGTCTGAATGCTAAAGTATGTTTTCTGAAAATGAGCTTTGAAGGGTTGACAAATCCTCCTGGACAGAATAGAAGCCAAGGTCCGATTTCTTACCACTGTCTCCTCAATGGTCCACATCCAGATTATGCCATGTGTTGCCCTCTCTTGCATTTCCATCTTCAGCCATTCCTTCTACTTGGGGTGATCCATCCTCCCTTTTGCCTATCAAAGCCTTTTCCCATACAAATATCAAGAAGCTTTGCTGGGAAAGAAGCTTTGCTTGATCACCTCATTTTGTCTCTACGCTGAGAAGACAACTGTCCTGCCTTCCCTGGATGGGTAGATTTTAGTGCCATCAAAGCAACAGGCATAGGATGGTTCTTAATACAAATTAATTGCAAGAAGGAACCAATGAACAAATCTTTTACTTCATAGTGTGTATATTTCATAACTCTTACCTTACATTTTTTTGATCCTGTGCTATATTTTCCCTCTCCCTTCTTGTGTACTAAGCCTCATGAAGCCAGCACTGTGTCAAGGACTTGTTAGTCTTTTTCCCCTTTTGTCCACCAGAAGCTAATGCAGTATCTGTCATTGAGTAGGTACGCAATTCAAATTGTTTAAATGAGATAGTATATAGATGAATAAATGAACTACATTGCATGTTTCAGTACCCTAGGGCTATAATTCCTAATCCCTTGTATCATTTGCCAGTCTTTTCCACTTTATTGAACTAGCCCATCTGCAACAATGTACATGCACTACAATAGCATCTGGCGCTACACCAACTATCCAAGTGTAAACATCATTGTGGCTTCATATCTGACTTTCAAATCTTACTCCAATTTATTTTGTGAATAATACTAGTAGAGTGACCACAGGAACTGAAATCTTAGCTAAATTGTAGCTAAATTGACCCAGGGCAGAGCTACCAAGGAGGCCATGTTAAAGTATCTGGATATTGTGAAGGATAAGCATGACAGAGAGGGTTTTTGTTTTGTCTTGTGTGTTTTTACTCAAAGTGAAGAGGAAGCTGGTCTTTGTAAGGAATGTCAGGCCATAAAATCAAACAAAGTGCTGCCCTGAGGGAGGGAGGGGGGATTGTTGTCCTGGCCCACCAGGACAGATCATCTGATATGACCTGGGAATCCAATACCTAGGGGCATTTTTGCAGACCCACAAGGGGGCAGAACCATATCTGCAAAGCAAAGACCCCAGAGGCTTATAAAAAGCAAAGCTTCTGTGTATTGCTTGCTCTGATTTGGAAAAACCTTCCCAGGGTCCATTGGTTAACCAACCTACTCTAATAAAAGAGCAATATGCAAATTAACCATCACTCTGAGACACCTAAGCCACGCCCACAAGCCAAGCCATGGCCACAAGCCAATCAGAGATGACAGTTAATTTGCATACACAGGAGAGCAAAGACTAAAGACAGTATAGAAGGAAGCCAAGTGCTGCAGAAGGGAGCCAAGTGGTGGAGAACGGAACGGAGCCGAGGCAGCGGAGATGGTGAAGAAGGGAGGGAGAAGCGGAGGAGGAGGGGAGCCGAGGTGGCAGAGATGGAAGTTGAGGTGGCAGAGATGGAAGGGAGCCGAGGTGGGCTTTGCTCCCTTCTCTGCTTCGCTCTGGCTCAGGGAGCCCTACTCTTGCAGGAATCTTCCTGCAACGAGCTACTAGTGTTTAATAAAAGGACTCCTTTCCTTTCTCCATGAAGCGTGCCTGGCATTTCTTTGCTCTTCTGTAACAAAAGAAATGTTGATAATTGAGACCACATAATTGAATCTCAGTAGTGATAATTTATTAATGCATAAGTAACCAGTATGCAAAACAAATCAAAACAAATCCTTTCCTATTTATATCATTAGTAAAATATTTAAAAGAAATTTAATGTGATATAGAAACTCTCCCCAAAATAACTGAATATATTTACATATTTCTGTTCCAATTCTCTCATTTTACTTTAGGCTTAAAAAATATCTTCTATTGCACTCTGAACTATGATTCAAATCATCACAACCACAAATCACATAGACTCTTTGTCCACAATCCATCCGGCAACCCAATAGAGAAACACAGTAACAAGGGCTCAACTACTGGGCCATACTAGGCTTTTTGAGAGCAGCATAGTGGGTTCAGGTGCAGAAGTTTGTGAACATCTGAAATTATGTTTGTATTTCATCTGTCTCTCACTCTCCCTCCACTCCATTTTTCTTTCTCATTCTTTGTCTGTCTTTTCCCACTTCCCTTTCTTCTCTCCCTTCTTTGAGGAAGCTCCATGGATGGCTTGGATAAAAGGTTTCCACCTCTCCCTCCTGCTTTTCCAATCCCTCTCACCTACATTTTCTTTTCCATTTCCTCTCACACACCTTTTTAGTTTCACAATTTTCCATTTTCTCACCCACCTTTTTAGTTTCACAATTTTTATTTAGAAATTGAGTAAAAATAAAAGCACTTAATAACTCAGACCATGAAGGTCTAACCTTTCCCAGAGAAAATAGTTACAGCTCAGTGAATCATCAGGATTATTCTGGGGGAGTTGAAAGACTTTTAACTAAAGCAGGGAAGGAAATGTCATAAGAATAATTAAAAGTAGAACAATCAAAGTGTAATGATGCCAGCAACAAAACCAAATATGTCCCTGGCAAACAAGATTGATAGATAATGTGGTCAATTCAGAAATGGAGTTAAGATAAAATGTGGCACATAGAAGAGACTCTTAGGAAATGCCAGGCAGAAAAAGCAGAATTGAGATCTAGAGAACACTTTTTGGTGACATTGTTTGAACTCCTGAGCACCTCTCTCCTCTCTGATCTCTGCTTCCATCCTAATATCTCCTTGACTCTGACCTTCCTGTCTCGCTCCTATAAGGCCCAGATAACCCAGAACAATCTCATCTCCAATCCTTAATTATATGTAGGTAGAGCACAGGAGGTTTATCTTGGTGCAGTGGCTGATGCAATGCTGTGAGCACACTCCAGCAATTCAGATCTTTCTGGCAAACCAGGAAGATGGCAACGCCCACCTGAGGCCCTCCTAGAGCCACGTACACAGTATCCCGACCTTTACGCTCATTGGCTCCCTAAGAAGACCTGGAGTTCCATGATTGGCCATCTCTACTATATATACTGCTGTCCTTCCTCAATAAAATTAGACCTGCATCACAGAACCTGGTCTCCGGAGTCATGCATGCAAGTGTCCTAGCGCTTAGGGGCTCCGTCGTCCTCACCCCTGGAAGACCCCCTGCTTCAATTATATTTTCAAAATCCTTTTTGCCACATAAGATAAGGCATGCATAGCTTCTTGGAGTTAGGAAATGAGTACCTTGGAGGGGGTGTAATATTCAGCTTATCATAGAAAATATGATTTGATTGTCTGTCACTCAAAGCCTGAAGAATTGTTCTGAATTTTTAACAGGTGTTCCTTACAGCTTGCAGAGCCTGTGCCTATAGGTTCTGGTCATTGCCCAAGTTATAGGGAGAAGGGGATGAAGAACATGTATGTGACTGGAAATAAGCAGACAATTGTGTATAAAAATATAAAATACTGAAGTTCACAGAGGATGTCTAATAAACAATTTTGAAAAATAACCTGTAAACAATGTTAACCTACCCTTGGGATGTTGTCTGTAGGCAGGGTCATTTACTTTAGTTTTCCTATAATCTGATTTAAAAAAAAGCCTTCTTTATAATGATGTGTATAATTGAACACCCAAATAAGAATATTTTTGAAAGAAATAGAGATGCTTTTTAAAATTAATACGGAATAGCCTGCATAAATTGAAACTCTCCTGGGAAGCCAGGGTATGATTTAATCCTACTTATAATAAGATGTGGTGACAAGATGATATCTAAATCAATTAGTTCAAGTTCTAGGAAAAATGAACTTACTTCTGTTCTTCAGAAAATAAAAGTGTATAGAAAAGGTCACCAAATTTTGTGGTTTTTTTCCTGGGCATCAAAATAATTCATAAACTTAAGATATTAACTCTTAAAATCTATAGTAATGGAAAAACAGCCAACATAGTGGTATTTTTCTAGAAACTATTCAATTATTAAATATGTTAATTAGTTCATTCGTTTATCCTTTAACCTAGTAAATATTTACTAAGCACTTAATAATATACCTGCCTCAGTGCCCCATACAAATTACAGCCAGGACAGAAGTAAAGAATGCTGAGTGACAAGGAGGAAGAACTAGGGGGCGGGGGGGGCTCTTTGAAAGGGTCTTTGAAAATCATCTGGCACTTGAGGAAAGGAAAAAGCTTACTTTTTATTTTGACTTCAAAGTTAGGTGAAGATGGGGTAGAGGGCGATATTTGAAGGAGAGGGTGGTTGGATCCAGATCTTGAAAAGCAAAGAATATAAGATTTGGTTATCTTATTTTTCACTCAAGTGTGAATCAACAGGGATGTTGTCAAATTCAGAATGATATGATCTGATTTACCTGCTAAGAAAACATTTCTGAAGACTGCATGGTGCAGCTTAATCATGTGGAAGAATTTAGGATGCAGATAACAACAATGTTAGCTATGAGACTTTCTGAGCAATTACTGAGTCTGGGTACTGTAGTAGGTGTTTTTCATATTTTAAATTCCTATGTGTCACCACAACTTCCTAAGCTAGTAACGATCATTTGCCCATTTTTAGAGAACAGTAAGGCAGCACGATATCAAGCGTTAATTATTTAAGGCCAAACAACTAGCAAATGGTGTTCCTGGGATTTAAACTTTGTCTGACTTCGAAGTTAATCATTGCATACCGTTGTCTCGCCATATGAATGATGTCTGAACTAAGAGAATGAATGTGGCATAATGGAGAGGAGACAAAATGTAAAATACATCTCCCTTGTCTTAGAGTATTGATAGACCCATCTTCTGAGCTGTGGTTTACAGAATACAGGGTGAGAAAAGAATTAGAGCTTATTTTAAGGTCCATAATTTGGGGCATCGGAGGTACAGTGACGGCAATTGACATAGAAATTCTAGGTCATGACCTATTTAAAAGAAAGATTATATTCTCATCTTGGAGTGTATTGAATTTGAAATTCCTGTGAACACAGTAATAAGTGTACATGCTCAGAGATACTATGAGGGACTGGGGAGTAGATACAGATGAATATGAATCATTGCAGCTAAAGAAATGAAGACAATCTGTAAAAGTGAATCCCCTACTTATTCTCCAAGGCCCAATTCAGACATAACCTCAAGTACAGTTCATGGAACAAGATGGACATTTAATAATAGGAACTGCTTGGCTGACTGGAAGAGTGAATTTCTGCAAGAAACTTCAACAAACCCGTCCCACAGTTGGTGACCTTTCCAGACTCTCTGTTCCTATACCACTTGCCACCTGGGCCACGCATGAGGCACCCATGTGTATCTCCTTCTGTTAGATGTTATTCTCTGCAAATGCTTCATCACAGCAGCTGGCTTTGAAGCTAAGGATGGGACCACAGTGTAAACATCTTGTATTCCCCACAGCTTCTAGAAAATCCTCTTGCCTGTGATCAGTACTAAAGGAAACTCTTCAGATTGACACAAACCAACAAAGCTTTCTGAAAATCCCCCTGGATCCTGATGATCTGCTAATGGAAAGAAGCAATGTTAAAAGCAGCTGTATTTGAATACTTAACATGAGTTCATTGCTATGCCAATTTCTTATTCATTAACTCAATAAATTCTCAGGACAACTAAGAGAGTTGGCATCGTTTTCCTCTTGGAACGGATGGGGAACCTGAAACCCAGTGAGGTTATGTATGTAACACCTTGAAGAAACAAAGCTAGACACTGATGGGGCTGACCTCCAAGTCCACATAAGACCTATAAACCAGAGCTTTCTTAAGGGGAGACCATGCTTTCTTAAGAATACTTCTACCCTTTAAGAACACACTGCTTGCTCAGCTGGCATGGCTTAGTGGTTGAGCGTTGACCTATGAACCAGGAGGTAATGATTCAATTCCCAGTCACGGCACATGCCCCGGTTGGAGGTTCAATTCCCAACGTGGGGTTTGCAGGAGGCATCCAATCAATTATTCTCTCTCATCATCGATGTTTTTATTTCTTTCTTCCTCTCCCTTCCTCTCTGAAATTGATAACACTATTTTTTAAAAAAGGAACACAGCTTTCCTCATCATTCGTGGGGAGTCTGGAAGTGTGGGAAACTGCTGGCATGTAGCAGTCACCTTCCCTCCATTCCATGCACTACAAAGGCCTCCAAGTCACACACTGAACAAGCCGCAGGCTCAGCTAAATATTAAAGGAGAGGGCAACATTGATTGCAAGAAAGCCTTGATCTCACTCCAAGAATTTGATTACCTGGGCTTCTCGCAGCAAGAAGCTGCTATAGCGGCTCTTCCAGGGGTGAAGAGGTCCTAACTGATGAAAGCAGACCTAGCATTCACTGCCAAGGAAACAGGAGGATCTGGCCCAGCCCAGAGCCTACTGTGTCATTCATAGTTTCCATTCTTTAAAACTTGTGAACGCTTCCATCACTAAAAGGTGGTTTTACATCCTAGGCTGCAGTGTCTTCTCCAAACCAGCCATCACCCCTTAAGATAGCTTGTTTGTGTTTTACACAGAATTATTTAACAGCCTCCCAAATGAACCCACTCACACAGAGTCCATTTGACAGACACGATGTATCTGTGTGTTTAAATTACAAAATATTAGTGTATGTTAATTGCCAACTAATTAGTCATGTCATATATTAAGATATCTACTTTAATTTTAAGCAATTTTCCCATTTTTATCTTAAGAGCCCTGCTACGAACAGTAGACTTTATATCCTTGTTATCATATTAAAAGCCTGAGGCTCAGAGACTAGAAGGCACTCTTCCATTGGTATAAACCTTGCTCCTTACAAACATGCAAATTCTGTACGGACATCAGTGGAATTTCATTTTCCATGGCAGTTTCCTTCTAATCATCATAATTGGCCAGCTGGTAAATGTCCCCAGACTATGCCTAAAACATGTATTTCTTATCTGTAATGAAAATACCACTTGTCTTTTATTCTCATTTAAGGAGAGAGTGAAAGAGAAAGCCAAAAATGAGAGAGACTATTCTACTTAAGGGGAAATATGCTTTTAGAATGCCTAACACCAGTTCCTCCTCCAAACAAATGTTGGAATTGGACCTGCCCATGTATAGATCAGGCTTTTTTATTTTGTTTTGTTTATGTTTATTTCTAATCACTTGGAAATTTTTCTATCATCTTGGCATATTTTGGATTCAAAGTGCTGTTGAGAAAAGAAAAACAGATTAAACACTTTTTTAAAAAATATATTTTTAAATATATTTTATGGATTTTTTTTTAATCCAGAGAGGAAGGGAGAGGGATAAAAAGTTAGAAACACTGATGAGAGAGAAACATGGATCAACTGCCTCCTGCACACCCTCCGCTGGGGATGTGTTTGCAACGAAGGTACATGCCCTTGACCAGAATTGAACCTGGGACCCTTCAGTCTGTAGGCTGATGCTCTATCCACTGAGCCAAACAGGTTAAGACTAAAAATATATTTTTATTGATTTCAGAGTGTAAGGGAGAGGGAGAGATAGAAATATCAATGATGAGAATTATTGATGGGCTGCCTCCTGCACACACACGCCCCCACTGGGGTTCGAACCCACAACCCAGGTATGTGCCCTTGTCTAGAAAGGAACCTGGGACCCTTCAGCAGGCTGATGCTCTATTCACTAAACCAAACCAGCTAGGACAGATTAAACACTTTTGACACTTTCTATGGGAAGGTTAAAGACACAGTTTTCATAATGTATATGACTTGAACAAAAAACATTAACTTCCCATAGTTCTCGTGGCAAGGTCTAGGGAGGCTTGATCAAAGTAGCAACTATATCCTTGACTCATTTCACTAGGAAAGTCCTTGTTTCATTCTCACAGGATAAAGGGTAGTCTAGAACACGTGGAGTTATATCTCATGGCCTTCCAGAATTATCCAACCTTTATGATCTCAGACTTCTTGGGACAGACTTTACATTAGAGAAGTATTAACTCCTAGATACACACGGTGTGGGACAGGACCTGTAAATCGATAATTGTAAGAGGAACCCAAGTGAATCTGATGATGAACCAGACGTGAATGGCTTGATTTGAGTCAGGTGCAAATCATTCCAGCCTCACCCAGCCTGCGTGAAGAAGGCTCCGCAGTGAATAAATAGCTGTGAGCAGGAGACGGGCATAGTAGATTTCCGCGTTGCTCTTAGCTCAGACGCTAACTTATCGTGGGCTTTGGACGAAATCACCTCATTGCTTTGTTTCTCATCAGAAAAGGTAAGGTTCAGATGACCCTTCTAGTTCTCATATCCTGGGATAGGAAAAGGCAATTTGAAATGAGAAGATATATGTATTTTGGTCAATTTTAGGCCACCTTCCCTGGTTTCCTCTTCTTTGCCACTCAGAAAATAAAACCCTCGGCCACAGAATGTCAGCCTAACTTTAGGTGCCTGAGACCAGGAAGGGGAAGCAAGCGAAAGATGCAAGAATCTACATTTATGTCACAAGTGACAAGGCACTTTTTTAGATAGTGAAGGGGGTGGACTGGGTTTGTAGGAAGGAAAATAAATGTTTGAAGAGCTACAATCCTCTGTTGTGAAATTTTGAGATCACCTCTTTACTCTGAACCAACACTGTGGGAAAAGATTTGGGGAGTGCTCTTTGGGGTATTGTCTGTCTCTAATCTTTTGTGTCTTTTGTAAGAGAACTGAAGTTGTGTACTAAGTAACAAAAGCAACCTATGTGACTGTGTGTGCTTGCACATGTGTGCATGTGCATGTCAGGATATAAAATGGGAGTTTAAAAAATACAAAACTCAAGAATAAGTGAAATTTTTTTCCAGGAAAATCTTCATTAAGAATTGGATAAGATGTTATTGGTAGGACCAGCAGAGTTATTGACTTAAGTGTTTATCCAAATTTGTTCCATGGGCCATTAGCCTAATTCTCTGCAAATGCTTCTAGAAAAAGTTTTTGTTTGTATTTTGGCCTTAAAAGCTTGGAAAATAAATATATAAAGCTCCATAGTGCACATTAAAATAGTAAAGAGACTGGTAAGTCTAGCAGTTAAAATGAAATGTATGCTTGGTAAACTTAATTATAAAAAATGCACACACACACAAAACAAAAACATTTATCATGGCCTATTCAACTAGTGTTCTGTGAAAAACTGGCTACCACTTTGAATAATTTTAAGTCATAAACTACAAAACTAATAAATGCTCAGTTGCCATTAAACGTATACTCATCACAAATATGGGAACCTTTTAAAAAATTCTTTATTGTTGCCCTAACCAGTTTGGCTCAGTGGATAGAGCGTCAGCCTGCAGACTCAAAGGTCCCAGGTTTGATTCTGGTCAAGGGCATGTACCTTGGTTGCGGGAACATCCCCAGTAGGGAGTGTGCAGGAGGTAGCTGATCGATGTTTCTCTCTCATCGATGTTTGTCTCTATCCCTCTCTCTTTTCCTCTCTCTTTCTCTTTGTAAAAAAATCAATAAAATATATATTTTAAAAATCTTTATTATTGAAAGTATTACATATGTCCCCTTTCCCCCCACCCCTCTCCGCCCATTGACATCTCACAGCCTGTCTGCCACCCAGTCCAGGTCTCTCCCTCCCTAAAACCCCCTAAGCATGTCAAACTTGCGGCCGGTGGGCCACAAGTTTGACATCCTTGTGCCCCCACTATTGTCTGTATTCATTGGTTATGCGTATGTTCATACAAGTTCCTTAGTTGATGTCTTCCCAGCCACCCACCCTCCCCTGCCTTCATGTAGCTTTTTAACCTTCCTTTGTTTTTGGCAGTGGCTAAAGGGAATGCCATCATTTGAGGAAAGGATGTGTTTTCTTTTTTCTAAAAGTCACAGTAATTCATCTTGTTAGGGTAGTGGCAGGGTGAACAAAATACTATTTTAAACTAACTAAAGTCCATTTCTTTGAATGGGTCTTTGCCTGTCTTACAGATACTGATTTTAAGGTGCCAAATTGAATTGTATTCTTTGAGCATTTTAAAAAGGTATAAAGCTGTTTCAGTGAAGGTTAAAGTCAAATGCTCTTGGATATCCCTTATATTCATCTGGAGATATTTTTTTTTCTTCTGAGTTTAATTTAAAAAATCAAATGACTATCATCTGTGACTTGGGGCAATAAATAATGTTCCAAGCATTCAGCTCTCTATTGCTGCAGGAGCATGGAATTCTTAATAATGTAAGAAATAGTAAATTATTAGTCTTAGTAATTTAGTGCCTGTTAGATTGGGGTCTTAGGACAATGGAAGAGTAGACAAGTTTCTAGGCTCTAACGCTGGCTCTGCCACCCAAGTGATGTTGGCTGTGTAAATGTCTTATGGTTTAGCCCCATTTCTTCACGTGGAACATGGATGTCATCGTGTTTGTGATGTGGAGGTCAAATACACTAAATGAGATTCAGAAGGAACTTTGTAGGCCAGAACACACAAGTTATTAAATTACTAGTAAAGTAGCTTCCCATTCTTTAAGTATCAACTCCCAGCTAGTGCTGGGACTTATCTATACCACATTTCTGATTTGGCAGCCTCTTCCTGTTAAATTCTACTAATAGCATGGGGCTGGGAGATTGGGAGACTGGCTAAAGTAGAAAGTATTTGGTCTGCCTGTCTCTTGTTATTATATTTGCTTCTTGTCCTCTTTGACTTCCTGTCCTGTTAGTGACAACACCCTAGCAAAGCTCCATCACCCCAGCAGAGCAGGTTATTCCAGTACCACCAATGGATGCTAATTTGTAATTTTTCCAACAGTTGCAGATCTATCTTCATCGTGTCTCAGCCTGCCAGACCCACTTCTTCAGAGTTCCAGATTTCAGCCAAATGGGACAATTCATCTCATCTTAGACTTAGAGACACCAGCACCACCAAGCAGTGAATCCCTTCTTCTCACAGGTATGAATTTCTTCTCAGGGAGGTTCTGAGTTTCCAAGTTTAAATGATTCCATCCTTACCATTGTTCCTCAACTGGTGGGTTGGTAGCTGCTTTCTGTATTGTCTCTAATCTTGTGAGCTCATGCTATATTAATGTTCTTTCTGACTTTTCAATGCTTCAATATCTAAATAATACTTCTATTTAAGTGACTTGTACTTTTTTCTCTTTCTTGGACCTAACTAATAGAGTGAATTGTGAACCAGGGTTGGGCTCCACCCCAGATTCACATGTAGTTTGCATATTTAAACACAACACAGCATTGGTCTTTACTTCTGCAAGAAAGAATGGTCTCTTGTTCATTCATTAATCATTAATGAATGGTCACACTTTTGCCAGAGACATGAATCCAATAAATGTTTTCCTTTGCTTTGAAACTGAGAATGTAAGTGTAACTACCATGTAAATGAAAAAGCATTTTTTGGCTTCAAAGTTGAGAATTAGGAGGAGAAGTGATTGTGCAAACTGGAAAGCGCACTCTAAAGGGTGTCAGAAACAGCAAAAATTAAAACCAGATCAGTAAAATCGTTTATTATGCATAGAAAATTAGTTTGTGGACTGGAAGTCTTCAAATCCCAAACTAATTTAAAGCTCAGAGGCCTGATGTGATAGGATGACTTATGAAGAGAAGATGAAGTCCTTTAACTTTACAATGATTGATTATTGCAGTGGGGGAGGATTGGTTAAAAATGATTTATCTTATACCATTTTAGGAAGATGAATTAAGTTTATTTTATGACTATCAGAGAGATAGTTTTGCTTTAAATAAATTTTCTCAGGAAATTTTCAAGTTTCATCTCTATTTGTGGTTTAAAAATTGGTAGGCTTTTTATCAGCTATAGCTCAATGTTAATATGGGGAAATATTGGGTTGGTATTTCTAGATTGTTTACTTTTGCCTCCTTATAAGAAAAAAAAATATCCCCAAAGATTTCTATTTGAAACTCCCAATCTGTAAATATTGGCTACTATTTTTTAATTAAATACTGTACTGTGTAGACTGCATCGATGCAGGATATACAAAGCTCTCCTGTGAACCAGATTTGGTCCACTGAGCATTCGTTGGCAACTTTTATTTTAGAGAATTCAGAACCTTGACTGACAGCCTTCTCTGAATGCATAGAACTACATGGTAATTGTGGTTACAGCAAAAGAGGAAGGAAAAGACCCTCTAATCAAGAGGAAAGACTCAGTTATTAATAGAAGCAATTGATAACATATTCATGATTTCAAAAAGATATATCGCTAAATAAGTGCTCCCTATTTCTGTTACAATTTAGGAAAGTAAAACATTGTAAGAGTCCCTGTTGAGAAATTTTAAGAATTTAGAATTAGAAGGAAACTCTTAATGCTACTTTACAATCACTTAAATATAATTTACATTTCCTTCCAAATATAGACCTTAAAATACCAACATCAAGTTTTAGACAAGTGGATGGTGTAGAAGTTATTTGTAACAAGTCACTGCGATTCTGTAGGGCATGTCTGACAAGTCTGGGTTTAGGCTGAAGGAAGACACACATACAGAATGGTCTTTTTAGGTAACATGTCTAAAGAACTCTTTTTTAGATGATGGTACTCTCTCAATATGAATCAAGAAATATTTTGCATATGGTAGCAGATGTTGGCTATATTATTTATATGGAGAATATTCCCATTTTGAAATGTAAATGAATCAATCAAGCAAGCAGTCAATACATCAAGAAGTCAGTCACTGCCCTAACCGGTTTGACTCACTGGATAGAGTGTCGGCCTGCACACTGAAAGGTCCCAGGCTTGATTACGGTCAAGGGCATGTACCTTGGTTGCGGGCACATCCCCAGTAGGAGGTGTGCGGGAGGCAGCTGATCAATGTTTCTCTCTCATCAATGTTTCTAACTCTCTATTCCTCTCCCTTCCTCTCTGTAAAAAAATCAATAAAAAAATTAAAAAGAAAAAGAAGTTAATCACTTAAGTTCCTGTTATTGCTAACTAGGGGCCCGGTGCACAAAAATTTATGCACTGGAGGGGGGGTGTCCCTCATCCCGGCCTGTGCCCTCTCGCAGTCTAGGACCCCTCACGGGATGTCCACCTGCTGGTGTGCCTGGCCAGCCTGGGTGAAGGGCCGATGTCTGTTTGCAGGCTGGCCAAGCTCCCCAGTGGAGACCCTCACCCTATGGGGGTGTGGCAAGCCTAGGTGAGAGGCTGAGGGCAGTTTTCAGGCTGGCTACAGCCCCTTCAGGGTTCAGGTCCCTACTGGGGTGCCTGGCCAGCCTGGGAGAGGGGCTGAGGGCCATTTTCAGGCTGCCCACAGCCCCCATTGACCCTCGGGGCCATCTGTGACCCAATGGCTTCCCAGGATGGAGCCTCCGGGCCCACCAGCTGGTCCGGCCCCTGGGATTCCTCCTGGGAAGCGATCAGGTGGCCAGGGCACACATGTGGAGCCCCGGAGGCCCATGTGTGTGCCCCACAATGTAATCGATTCCAGGCCACAGCCTCTTTCCGCTCTGCTCCTCCCGCTCTGCTCCTCCCGCCCGCAGCTTCGGCCACTGGCCTGCTTGCTCTTCCCATCCTGTGCTACGACTGGACTCTGTGTGCAGCTTCTCCTGGGCCACAGCCTCTGCCATCTTGGCTAGGCTAATTTGCATTTGTCGCTCTGATTGGCTGGTGGGCGTGGCTTACCCGTCCCAAAGAGACGGTTAATTTCAATATTATGCTTTTATTAGTTTAGATTGTTTGGGAGCCATCAAATGAATTCTATTCTTTTCTTTCCTTGCTTTTGCTCAAATGTTCCCGTTTTCCTGGATATCTTCCCTTTTACTCTCTATCCACCTCTCAGTTCATTGACTATTCTTTATTGACTATTCTTTAGCTTTAGACTAACCTCACAAGGTTTTTTCATACTGCTTTAATAAAAATCAATTCTTTCTCTTTTCTTCTCAC
>PVJC01020863.1:0-28770 GCA_004026665.1 Murina feae
CCCACTTCCTGGTGCCCTGGTGCCACTTCCAACTGCCATAGGCAGGCAGTTGCAACAGAACCCTTTGGTTTTCTCTAGTTCCGTGGCTGTTGGCCTCCATCTTGGCTGGCTAATTTGCATACAGCTGCTCTGATTGGCTGTTGGCCTCCATCTTGGCTGGGTTAATTTGCATACAGCTGCTCTGATTGGCTGGTGGTAATGGTCACATTTGCATGTTTCGCTTTTATTATAGAAGACTAGAGGCCCGGTGCACAAACTGGGGCTGATTGGGCTAGGATGACTGGAGGGAGGGGTCTCCAGCAGTTGGTGGGCCAGTCCCACCCCCGATGAGGAAAAGTGATTGGGGGTAGGGGGCCACCTACCCCACACCTTGGTCAAACTCCCAGTGGAACTCCCTGCTGTGGGGACAATTTGTATATTAGCCTTTCATTATATAGGTTTATGTATAACAGGATATTATAAAAATCAAGTTGCAAAATTTTTAGTAAAATATTTCTTTTTAAAAAATATATTTTATTGACTTTTTTACAGAAAGGAAGGAAGAGGGATAGTTAGAAACATCGATCAGCTGCCTCCTGCACGCCCCCTACTGGGGTTATACCCGCAACCAAGGTACATGCCCTTGACTGGAACTGAACCTGGGACCAGTCTGCAGGCCGATGCTCTATCCACTGAGCCAAACCACTTAGGGCTAGTAAAATATTTTTTATATACCGTTATATTGGCTGGGCCACAAAAATACTCATTGTGAGCCTCATGTGGCCCGTAGGCCAAGAGTTTGACGTGCTCAAGACCGTATTATTAAAAGTCTCATTTTCACCATATTTCCTATCCCTGAGTCCATCCTTTGAATTTGGACAGGTAAGCATTTTTTCACAGGGATTAGCTATAATTTACAAGAAACATTAATCATGCTCTGTTAACTGTGATTGTTTTGTTCTGATTAAATAAAACACATTCTAACCTGGTTGGGAGTTGTATTTGGGACCTGGGAGCTCACCTGGAAATGCAGCCCTGGGAGATGTGAGTATCCAGAACTGCCTATTATCAAAGAAAGATTAACAACTTTTTTTCTGGAAAAGAAACAATGGAGTTCCTGATGCTTCTTGCCCTTTGCAAACCCCCAGCCCACATTGCCTCTAATCTGTAGCCATTATACCCTTTGCCTACTTCCCCATTCAATCTTTGTCCTTGTACCCCATGTAAACGTGGGTTATGGGGCAGAGCAGATTTTCCTGGGTGACCTGCAACTCTCCCATACTGCTGGCAGTATTGGAATAAATGCTCATATATGGTTTAACACTGTCTCTGCTTAATTGGCTCAAGTGGTGACAAGCAGCTCAGACCCACTGGTTGTTTGGAGACTCTGTCAGGACCCAAGCATGGGACTCCTTTGGGGTGAGTACCAGGGATCCTATTTGTTGCCTGGACTGGGGGTTCCTGATGTTGAGGTCAAATATCATTTTTTAAAATGATTTGTTTCTTATCTGAATGTTATTTATTAACAGGCAAACTAGAGAAAGCCAGTTAATTTTCATCCATGGAAAGTGTTAGGGTGCAATACCCTTGGTCTCTCCTGTTTGGACATGTTTTCTGAAACATATTATTACTAGGGGCCCGGTGCATGAAATTCATGCACTGGGGGTGGGGGTTCATCAGCCCAGCCTGCTCCCTCTCACATATTGGGAGCCCTAAGGGGGTGTCCTACTGACAGCTTAGGCCCACTCCCTGATCCCCTTGGGGAGCGGACTTAAGCCACAGTCTGGCCTCCCTTTGTGGAAGGTGACCAGGCTAATCAGGGGAAGCCACCAGCCCCATCACCCCACTGCTGCAGCCACTGCCAGTCACCACAGCCACCAAGGTGTTTTCATCAGCATGGACTCCAGTCCCTTCACCATGAAAAAATAACAACTTTCTTTAGGCATTTTCAAGATGTGTCTTTCATAGGATATGACCTTTCTTTCTTTCTTTCTTTCTTTCTTTCTTTCTTTCTTTCTTTCTTTCTTTCTTTCTTTCTTTCTTTTTTCTTTCTTTTTTTTATATCCTCACCTGAGGATATGTTTCCATTGATTTTTAGAGAATGTGGAAGAGAAGGGAAAAACAGAGAGAAACATCAAAGTGAGAGGAACACTTTGATTGGTTGCCTCCTGCATGAGCTCTGACCTGGGCTCCGACCAGGGAGAAACCTACAACCTAGGTACATGCCCTTGGTCAAAATTGAACCCAGACCCTGCAGCCAGCAGGCTGAGGCATTATGCACTGAGCCAAACCAGCTAGGGCAAGATATGACATTTCTTAGCCCTCCAGCAGTGGACCTTCATTATTTTCTCCAGGAGTGTGTTGGAAAAATCCTAGATCGCCTTTAGGGATTCTTATTACCCAAGTTACTAAGAATATTACCAGTGGCATACAGGGAGCTTAGCCAATGAGTGGTAAGAAATGGTGTTTCCTCTGTAGTTCACTCGGATCACCAGCTCCAACCCTGCCCCTCCAATCCCAGCTCTACCCCTGCCTAGGTCTATAGCCCCTGGCCAAGAATGCAGACCTGGGCAGAAGACCCCCAAGCCCCTCCGATCACTGGCTTCACAGAGCCCAGGCCTCTGCGATCACTGATCTGATACTGCCCCCTGCCATTGCCAGCTCTGCCCTTGCCCCACTGACAGCCTCTGGCCAAGGCTGCAGACCAGAGCAGGGGACCCCCAGACCCCTGCTTTGCTAGCTCCACCAGTGCCCAAACCCCTGCAATCTCCGGCCTTGCCCCTGCCCAGGCCTGAGGCCTCTGGTCCAGGCCTTATGCCTGGATAGGGCACCCTCATACCCCTCCGATCACCAGCTCCACCATTGCCCATGCCTGAGGCCTCTGGCAAAGGCCTCTGACACAGGCAGGGGACCCCCAGCCCCCTCTGATTGCCTGTTCTACCCTTGGGCCCCATGCCTCCCCCGCCACCTGCCTGACTAACAGGCCTGACCACTTCAGTGGCAAGGCTGAGCCAGACTGGGCACCACCATCTTGTGGCCATGGAGGCGGCCATCTTTGCCACAGAGTGAAGCCTAATTAGCTTATTTCTCTTTTATTACACAGGACGTGGCTAAGGGCACCTCCATCTTGTGTCCATGGGGGCAGCCATCTTGTGGCTATAGTGGCAGCCATCTTTGTCACAGAGTGATGCCTAATCTGCATATTACTCTTATTAGATAGGATAAGTTTTTTTTCCCCATAAGTTGAAGCAAATGGCCTGCACCTGCAGAAGATACAGCCCCCAGCCAACTCTTGTGTTCCCCTCTGCCTAAGTTGTGCACCCACCAGGTATCCTGCTATTTCCCAAGGACATCCTATTGTTCAGGCAGTACCCCAGCTGGCTGGTGCAGCCCTGGCCCAGTCCCTATATAAGAGGACATAAACACTCCCTCAATGCTGACAACAACACACTAGTCTCAGCTCGCTGTGAGAGAATGTAATATAATTTCTTAAACTCTCACATCTCTTGGCCTGGTTCCTGTTGGCACAGACCTAACAGAAAGGTCTGGTCTTGGTGGTGGTGAGCATGCCTTGGGAAAGCAAGAGAGAAGGACTATTGAAGGAGAATTTAAGTCAAATAGCAAGAAGAAATTTCACCTGGCCAGTGTTGCCCAATGGTTGGGCATCAAGTTATGAACCAGGAGATCATGGTTCGATTCGCAGTTGGGGTATATGTCCAGTTACAGGCTTGATCCCCAGTGGGGGGTATGCAGGAAGCAGCTGATTGATGATTCTTTCTCATCATTGATGTTTCTATCTCTCCCTCTGCCTTCTCTCTGAAATCAATAAAAATATTTTTTACTTAAAAAGAAGAAATTTCATCTTATATAGTCAGATGAAAAACATTATGCATAAATATTCAAATGAAATATTTTATGAAAAATTTGAAGAACTTGATACATGTTGAATTCACTATTATGACACCTGGTAATAATGTATTGTAGTCATTTTAATAACACTTACTTTTTTAAAACCATATCTTTATTGTTGAATGTATTACAGATGTCCCTTTCTTTTCTCCCATTGACCTCCCCACACACCCATCCCCTCCCCAGGTCTTAACCACACTATTGTCTATGCCCAAGAGTTATGCAGGTATGCATACTCTTTATTCCAACAATCATCCAGTGGTGTGGGTAATAGTAGCAATTTAAGATATGAGGATACTGACAGATGAAGTAACTCTATAAGATGTAGTAACTAACTCTTGACACACTTCCAGGAATTATTTGGTTATTAGATAATCAGTGATCAAGTCTGCTTCTCTGATAGGTGTGATTAGATGAGGTGGAATGGATCTCATCAACAAGACTCCATCTGACCTAGAATGAAATCTAGTTCTCTTAGTCAGCCATGAAATCTAATGAATGGTCATGTGTTCAAGGATATGAAGGAGTTAAGCAAAAGCAAGGACATAAATCCGAATTCCTTTCAGAACACTTTATGATAAATCCTGAGTGTACTTACTATTAAGCCAGACAATGAATAGGTGTAGGCTACCTGTCACTACTATAGTTAATTGAATAGAGACAGGGTTGAATCATATATAAGCATTTTATTTTCCAATAATGCTGGCAGCATGGGAGAGCAAGCAGGTCATCCAAAAAAAATCTGCTCTACCACTCCCCATAAGCCAGGTGCTTATGTTGGGTAGAAGGACAAAGATTAAATGAAGAAGTTGGCAAAAAGAATTACAGGCATGGGGAAGTAGGCAAAAGGAGTAAGAATAGGTATAATAGTTACAGGTTACAGGCAGTGTGAGCTGGGGATTGCAAAGGCTGGACACCTCCAGGACTCCACATTTCGGCAACAAGGTTGTTGATCATTCCATGATGAAAAGTAGTTCTTGGATAAGGAGAATGGACTGCATTTTGAGGTTAATTCCCGGGGCCTACACTCTCAGCCAGATCAGAATGCGCTTTCTTTAATCAGAACAAAACAATCACAGTTAACTGAGCATCAGTAATATTTCTTACAGCTATAGCTAGTCCCCACTATTCTATTTCTCCCTCCTTGCCCCTAACACCTACAAATAATTTGCTAAAATCTAGAGAGTATAAGAAAAGTGAAAATAGTTAAGAAGCAGAGAGACATTGCTATGGAAAATGGAAGTAATTCAATTCATAGACTTTTTGAGCATCAACCCAAGAAGAATTGAATATGGAGAAAAAGAGAAGTCATCTGCAGGTATCCGAAATTCAGGGGGTCTGCTAAATTCCTCACCATTGCAAGTAGTGCCCAATTTTCAAAGGTAAGTTTAGTGGCTTGGCCCTAACTATGCCCTCCAGATTGAATACACTCAATAATTCTCTAGATTTTGTTTTATGTTTAAAGAGGTTTTATGTGCAACAGTTTTGTGATTTTAGAAAAAAGAGCTTTGTTCACTAAACAGAACATTTAAATGCTGGTCATTGTTCACTGAAAAGAACATTTAAATGCTAATCAAGAACATTCCTTCTGGTTATCAATACTGACAATACATTGCAATGATTCTTTAGGTAATTATGCATAGCTTCACTTTTTCATCTACATGTGAACATTCCAAGAACCAAAATGCTGAAAACTCTGTCAGCAGATACCCATTATTTAATCCCATACCTTGGGATTGGTGAGTATATGGTAGTTCCCATAGGAATGGGTAATATGTGGGATTTGGGGATCCAGACTTAGACATAGGATACAAAATAGGAATCAATTATTAGAACCAGGTATTGATTGGGATTTGGTCTCAGGGCCAAAACACAAGGTCAATTCTCAGAATAGCAATGAAGGCAAATTGATATTTTTGCCAAGAACATCAATGTCAGAGTAGATCCTTCAGGCTGGGTTGAATCTCTGTTTAGAGCATATTACCCAATTAGTGAAGAAAAGAGATAAAATGCTTAGGAATCCAAGCAGGGCTGGCCAAGTGGGGTTTTGCTCCTGTCCATGTGGGGACACAATTGAGCACTATAGATTTGAGCTCTGTTATGATCAATTTATACTAAAAAATAAGTAAATATTTACAAATAGGTATTCCAAACTAGTTTTTCTTTGGGGGCTAGATCCCAAATCAATCTTCACCCCTCCATCTAGCAATAAACCAAAACATCCTTCAGAGCAATGGTCTTCTGAACATCAAAGAAAATTGCATTAAATTAGCAATAAGAAGTTTTTGAGCACCTTCATTAATATTTATTTATATATTTACAAGTAATATGCATGTACAATTCTCCTAACATATTTTAAAACAGAAACAAAAATATACACTTAAAAAAATGAAATAATGTATACATGGAACTTTTTACATACTGAAGTGCCTGCCTGGATCCACCACTGTGATGAAGCAAGAGGAGGAGGGGGCTGAGGAGCAGCAGCGATTCTATTATTGACAGACAGGGGAAAGAAGCACAATTAACACGGAAGATGTGAAGCTCTTAGCCAGGAGGGGTCATTCACTGTTAAAATATATCACAGGGGAAAATGAAGAGATTACTCAGTTTTGCATAGAACAAAAAAAAAGAAAAAGAAATTAGAGGAAGAAAACAAAGATTCAATGGAGCCAACAGAGGTTGGAGGAGTGGGAGTGAGAATTAAACTCTGTCACTATTTAGAAAAAGCAGTCCTTAGCAGGTAGAGCCAATGAAAATACATATTGCCACAAAGGAAATCTATATAAAAGCTTAAGCAACCGTTACGATGGAGTGACCAAAACAACAGGAACGACTGGTTGCTATGATGTGTACTGACCACCAGGGGGCAGGCACTCAATGCAGGAGCTGCACACAGACCACAGGCCCCAATCGCCAATGGGGCCTGCCAGCTAACCTCCCGGTCTCTCCTTTTGGCCAGCAGGCCCTGATTCCCAATTGGGGCCAGGGCCCCGGCTGGAACGGGGAACTGGGGGTGGGTGGTGGTGGATGTAGTCCCTTTCACAGGGGGCCAAAGGCTGGCTCCCTCCTTGAGGCCGGTGGCCATTCTCCCTGACCCCTTCCTCCATCTCTCCCCCAAGCCAGCAGGCCCCAGTTGGCCCCTTCTCACGGACAGCAGGCCCGGGTTGCCTGATGGGGCCTGCCAGTCAACCTCCCGGTCCCTCCTTATGGCTGGCAGTTCTCAATCACCTGATTGGGGTGGGTGGCAGTGGATGCAGATGGTGAGGGAAGGATATGGATGTGGGGGGAAGGAGGGGGAGGCAGGAAATCCTGCGGTGGCAGGGCGTGGGTGGCGAGGGAAGGAGGAGGTGGGAGGTGGGAAACCTGATCAGCACTGATCACCCACCAGGCTTAGGGAACCCACCCATGCACAAATTTCATTCACCGGTCCTCTAGTTTAATAATATGTGAAGACTGAGAAAAAAGAAAGAGGCGAAGGGGCTTTTTGTGCTATATTCTCCAAGTCATTGACTGCAAACAATAATTTAAAACAGAATTGGATAATGAACCCTCTTGCACTGCTAGTGGGAATGCAGACTGGTGCAGCCACTGGGAACAACAGTATGGCATTTCCTCAAAAAATTAAAAATGGAACTTCCATTCAACTCAGTAATCCCACTTCTAGGAATATATCCCAAGAAAATAGAAACATTAATCAGAAAGGATATATGCATCCCTATGTTCATAGCAGTACAATTCACCATAGCTAAGATTTGGAAACAGCCTAAGTGGCCCATCAGCACACGAGTAGATTAGAAAACTGTGGTACATCTACACAATGGAATTCTATGCTGCTGTAAAAAAGAAGGCATTCTTACCATTTGCAACAGCATGGATGGAGCTGGAGAGCATTATGCTAAGCGAAATAAGCCAGTCAGAGAAAGATGAGTATCACATGATCTCACTCATTTGTGGAATTTAATGAATAACATAAACTGATGGACAAAAATAGAACCAGAGACATAGAAGCACTGAACAGACTGAACAACCTAAAAAGGAAGGCAGAGGGGGAGGGGATAAGAGGACTTGTATGCATGCATATGAGCAAAACCAATGGACACAGACAGTAGGGGGTGAGGGCTTCTGCTTGGGGGTGGGGGTGGCAGGGGACAGATCAATGGGGGGAAAGGGAGACTCATGTAATACCTTAAAAAATGAAGAATTTAAATGGAAAAAAAAAGAGAAAGAATTGGAAACTCCAAAGCAAAATATTTCCTCCCATACCGTACTGAAGCACATAAAAAAGGTTCATGTTTCAATGATATATATTAAAAGTTATATCTATTGCAATTAATAAAATTATGTTAGCAGTTAAAAAAGAGAATACATGGAAATGATAATATAATGCTGTTGCGCCCCATTAGGTAGGTTATCTTGGGCCTCCTTTGAGATGATGAACACATTCTATTTTGGAGATCTCTCTTTTAGAGCATTAATGATGAAGGGTATGACTACATTTTCAAGTCACTTACACCAGGTCTGGAAATATGATTTTTATCCCTCCCATTCATTAATCTGATGATGTAGGGCCTACAGAACTCTATCTTGAGTATTCTGAATTATTCTGATTAATGGTAGACAGCACTGACCTCAGATGGCAATGTTGTTCTGCCTTGATAATCATATCAAAAATAGAGTGCCCTGATTTATTTTCTGCACTAAGAATATTAGGCTCCAGCTGCTGAAGTCAAAGGCCAAATGAAACATCACCAGATGCTGAATCCAGGAATTCTCCTAGCACCTGGGGCTCAGGTTCAGAGGCAATAAATAAATAAATAAATAAATAAATAAATAAATAAATAAATATCTGTTCCCAGGAGATCTGAGGTTTTGGAATCAGAGGACAAGCCTGGGTAGGCACAAAAATAGTACTAAAGCAATTCTAGAGGTGCCTAATAGAACTCCAGTATTGTGGCACAGCATCAGTATGCAGTGTCACTGCCACATTCCAGCTCTTTATAACATGTGGTCCTGTTCCTTGAACCCCAGAAGAGTCTCCACTGAACCCCCAAACTTGCTGAGGAGTTCACAAAAGCGTTTCGATACCTACTTTTCCATATATATTTTTAGTAATAGCTTTATTAAGATTTAATTCACATTTCATGAATTTACTTATGTAGACCAATTTAATGTTTTTTAATATATCCATAGATATGTGCAACCATAACCACCATCAATTTTAGAAAATTTTCATAATGCCAGAAAGAAATCCCTTAGCAATCACTCTCCAGTTTCCCTGACACACCTCTTCCTCCTTCTCCCACCCCACCTCCACTTCCCAGCCCACCCTCTCCCCTGGCTCAGGGCAACCTCTTATCTACCTTTTGTCTGTATAGATTTACCTATTCCAGACATTTGATATAAATAAAATTATAGCATATGTGGCCATTTGTGACTGTCCTGTTTTACTTAGCATAGTGTTTTCTTTCTTTCTTTTACATTTAACACCATTTTTAAAATATATTTGAAAATAACCAACAAAGATATTTATCTTAATATTTAAATAAGGCTACATTTAGACATTCTTTTTAACATTAATAAGAATTTGTGTGTAATAATGTACTAATCCTTTTTGACATATGTGCTAATTGGGGAAAAAATAAGAACCCAAGTAAGTATAATTGTCAAAATTATTTGAATTGTACTTCAGAATACTTGTGACAACAGTCACTTTTTCTTTAATAGTTATAAATGAAAAGGCATTCATTAAAATAAAAATGACCTTAATGAAGTTAAATTTATTAGTACTAGAATGGGAATGCCTTGATTCATCTCCATTGAAAAAAGTAAAAGAGGTTGGTAACATGACATCTCCACTAATTAATTCTCTTTTGTAACATCATAGTCACTGAGGAGCAACTCTTCACTGTTATCATCCAACCACAATAGACCTTGTCAGAGTGTTATTCATTAGGAAGCATAATGCTTTTATAGTTAATTCATGTACTATTACTTTTTACTGCCAAATGGTATTGCATTTTTATTAATATACTGCCGGGACTGACCAGAAGCCCCTGAATGACTGATGGACAGATTACTCTGACACTGTTTCACTGTAGGAGAGAGGGCTAAGGGATGGCCCGGTGGAAGAAGCCAGGCAGCCTTGATTGCCGGTCTCATTAGGCTTTTATTGGAATATTTATCTTTAGATACAATCAGTAGGGTGAGTAACCTTGGGAAGACACATGTGTTTACATTGTCCTCTAAGTAAGGGCATCCAGGGACTAAGCATAAGGATTCCAGTAAACACCCCGGGATGCTGCACATGCACAGACTTGTTTGGAAAGGTCAAGGAATAATTAGGGGTGTTTCCTTCCACACTCCCCTAAGTCTTCCCTAAGTCAGAATTCCAATAAACAGGCAGGTGGCCTTCCACACATTTCCCTTTTCTCAGAATGTCCTCCTTACAACTTTCCAACCAAGTCTAATGCTTCCCCACAATATACCACATTTTATTAATCCACTAGTGGCCCAGTGCACGAAATCTGTGCATGGGGTTGGGGAGAGGGTTCCTCAGCCCAGCCTGCACCCTCTCCAATCTGGGATGCCTCGAGGGATGTCCCTATAGGATTGGGCCTAAACTGGTAGTCGGGCATCCCTCTCACAATCCAGGACTGCTGGCTCCTAACTGCTCACCTGCCTGCCTGCCTGATTGCACCTAACCACTCTGCCTGCTAGCCTGCTCACCCTCAACTTCCCCCCAAACTGGCCTGATCACCCCCAACTGACCCCCACTGATGGCCTGCTCACCTCCAACTGCCCCTCCCCTGCCAGCCTGCTCACCCCCAATGCCTACCTCCCCACCGGCCCAATCACCCATAACTGCCATCCCATCCTGGCCTGATCACCCACAACTGCCCTCCCCTCTTGGCCCCTAACTGCCTCTACCTTGGTTCTACCATCATAGCTTTGTTCAGAAGAACATCTGGAAGGTCTCCCCATCTAATTAGCATATTATCCTTTTATTAGTATAGATACAGGCCTCGTACATGGGTGGGGGCCAGCTGGTTTGCCCTGAAGGGTTTCCCAGATCAGGATTGGGGTTCCCTTGGGGGTCATGGAAGCCTGGGCAAGGGGCCTGTGGCAGTTTGCAGGCTGGCCATGCCTCCATTGGGGTGGGCATCCCCACTGGGGATGGTGCCGGCTTGGGTGAGGGGATGGGGCAGTTTGCAGGCCAGCCATGCCCCCCCAGCAGGGACCCTCACCCCATGGGGGTGTAGCCAGCCTGGATGAGGGGCTGAGGGCTGTTTGCAGGCTGGCCAAGCCTCCAGTAGGGACCCTCACCCCATTGGGGTGTGGCCAGCCTGGGTGACAGGCTGAGGGGCGTTTTCAGGCTTTCAGGCTGCCCACAGCTCCCATTGACCCAATGTATCAGCAAGGCTGGCTGGAAGCAGGTTTCTGGGGTTTATTTATCTTCTATAATTGATACTGTTCCTTTAAGCCCAGGCCTAGGCAGGTAAAGAAGCTTCCTGTTGGCTTCAGCTCTGTGGCTTCTATAATTGAAAGAATGTTGCCTTAGTAGACCCTAGGCAGGCAGTTTTCTCTATCGCTGGTGCAACAGAAGCCTGCTATTTGCTTCACCTCTGAGGCTTCTATAGTTGCAACAATGTTGTTGCCTTGAGCACAGAGAGGCCCAGCCGGTCGGCAGACAGTTTACTCCTGGTGCAACAGAAGCCTGCTGTTTACTCCAGCTCCATGACTGCCAGCCTCCATCTTGGCTGGGTTAATTTGCATACAGCCACTCTGATTGGCTGGTGGGCGTGGTTTGGGCATCCTGTAGAAACGGTCAATTTTAATATTACTCTTTCATTATATTAGATAGGAATTGGCATGAAAGTCCCAACCCAAAGGCTTACATGCTATTTCCAGGAACTGCAAGAAATGGGAGCTGTGGGCAGCCATATTCCATTCCCCAATCCTGGAGAGGAGTGAGGAGCCTTGAGAGGTAGTGTGAAGGGAAGATGTGTTCTATCACAATGAGAAGAGAATTGAATGCCTGGGCCCTGCTCCAAGCAGAAAAACTTTCCAAGTTTGCAGGTTGCTAGGAGGGCATTTTCCTTTGTTTCATGCTTGAACTTAGAGGAACAAGCCACTTAATGTCACGTTGTAGCTCCTGATCAATCATATGTTTACCGGTTAATTTTTCTTTTTTTTTAAATTAATTTCTCAAACTTCAGATTTATGTATCTAAATGCTCACAAGACGTCTACTTCAGCATGGCTAATGAACTCATCCTCCTCCCTAAACTTGCTCCTTCTCCTACTATCTTCCCCTTTTCATTTAGGGTATTGGCACCATACCTAACCTCAACCACACAGACTAAAAATTGAGAAACGATCTCATCTTCACACTCTTTTCAACCCCACACTGTCCCAAACTATCCTAACTTTCCAATTATTTCTGGGACATAGCACAGGTGGTCCAACTCCCAATACAAGGATATTCCTCCATGAGGGTTGAGGGACACTTAATATGACTGAGCCAAATTACTAATACTCTAAAGGAAGACAGACACACATTTAAGCAAACTCACTCAGGGTTTATTTACCAGTCACCAATGGCTCTCGGCACTTGAAAGGCCACCCGGAGGATCCACTGAAAGACACACACAAGGTCGGAGTCGTCCAGGAGGCCAGGTCTGGCCCTTCACTGGAGCAGGCAGAGCAGAGGGGTCAGCTTTCTGGAGGTGGAGACGAAGCCTGTGGAGGGCAGATGAGCATCTGACGCGAGGCGCTAGGGTTTCTGTTTTTATTCCATCTTCAGTGTGTCTTTATCGGGACCCTTGATCTGTTATCTACGTCATTCTGATGAAAGGCTGGCACTCCGAGCCTTATCAGTACAGCGCAGATTTTAGGGTTACATCTTAAAATGGAGTCTATTCTAACATAAAGTTAGTAATCTAAAATGCAGTCACTTAAGCTAAGTTCACACACATTTTTATGTATTCTAATTGCTACAATGTGATCTAAGAAGTGTGTATAAGCATAAGAAAAGATAGTTATTCTCTCATGCCAGCACACACTTCCCATGTTGCATACACTCTTTTAATAGTAAATAAATCATAATAAAGTATTTTCTAATCCTAACAAATCTAATTAAATCACACATGAGTCACACATCCTAATGTCACACAAATACATTCTTTGATTATAAGTTACTCACACTCAAATCTTAATTAAATCACACTTAAATCACACACCTTAAATATATTTCTATAATGCACACCCTACCCCAGTACCATGTCACCAATTATTAAATGCTAGGTAATTTATCTCCTATTCTCAATTCTTCACACCACCCTTCTCTTCTTCCATTGCTAGTTCATCATTTCTTCCTGTATAGCATTCTTTTCTGCATAACAGACACTTAAAGTATGTTTGGGTTTAATAGTATGTAAGTAGATCTTTCCATTCATTTACTATAGGGTGAATTACTTTACCAGATTCTTTAGAGTTAGGCTGAAAAAAGCACATAGAACAGGATTTCCTGAGATATCTGAGAGGAAGGAATGTTAAAAGGGGATATAACCCTAATTCCCCCTGCTTTCATCAGCATGTTTTGTAACGTACCCTGCAAATCACACAAGGCTGCCTCAAGAAGTCGAATTAAAAAGTCACATTTATTGCAAATCTGGGACTATGAGGGGGCAATGCACTCCAAATCTCGCAGTGGTAAGATGGCTGCAACACCAGATTTATATAAGCAAAAATCACAAAGGTATCGATTATATCTTTGGGTTTGGAATAAGGAACCTGGTTTGCACAAAGTAGTCACAGAAGCAGAATTGAGCATGTTAGTTAAATTATAGTTTTGGGTCTCCAGACCATTGAGTTGACAGAAACACATTATCTAGAGCCCTCAGGTCTTGGGACCACTGAGTCAATGGAAACACATTATCAGGAACCATTGAGGCAATTTAGAGTAATTGTGCTGTCCTGCTCCTCAGACCACTGAATCAACCTGAATGCGTTGTCTGTAGTCACTGAAGTAATTTAGGATAATTATACAGAAGAATGTGCTTTCTAAAAGTATGACCACAGTATGACCACAACCAATGGGGTATTCACATTACAATCAATAAGGTATTCAATCAAATGGGATGATTTATATAATTCAGAAGCCAAACAGCAGGGTTAAAGTTAAACTACAGTTTCTACCTGAGATGATTGCTACCTTACTTCACATGAAGTATAAAAAGCAATCATTGAAACATTTCATAGCACTGACCTTTTGTCCTGTCTTCACAATCCTTTTTGAGCTAGGGGTAACATACAAGGATCTCAATAATCTAAGGGTTTTGGAGTGTTTCTCAAAAACCCAAATTGCCTGGAATCTTGTTGTAATGCAGACTCTGGTTCAGGAGATCTGGGTGGAGCCTGAGCTTCAACACTTCTTTTTTTTTTTTAATTACAGTTTACATTAAATATTATTCCGTATTAGTTTCAGATATAGAGTGAAGTGTTTTAAAAGTCATGTACTTTTCAGAGTGGTCCTCCTGCTTTTTCAAGTACCCACCAGGCCCATGTAAAATTATCACCATATCATTGACTATATTCCTTACGCTGTAATTTACATCTCTGTGACTATTCTATAACTACCAATTTGCACTGCTTAATCCCTTCATCTTTTTTACCCAGTCCCTCTAACCCTGACAACTGTCAGTCTGTTCTCTGTATCTATGACTCTGTTTTTATTTTGTTTGTTCATTTCTTTTGTTCTTTAGATTCCACATATAAGTGAAATCATATAGTACTTGTCTTTCTCTGGCTGACTTATGTCACTTAGCATAATATCTTCTAGGTACATCTATGCTATTGCAAGAGGTAAGATTTCTTTCCTTTTTATGGTCAAGTAAGTAGTATTCATTGTGTATATATACTACAACTTCTTTATCCAGTCGTCTATTGATGGGTACTTGGTTTGCTTCCATATCTTGGCCATCCTATCTAATAAAAGAGTAATATGCAAATTAAACACCACTCCCTCACGCCAGCACTCCCTCACAAAGATGGTGGTGGCCATGGAGCTGGAGTGACCAGGAGGCTTGGGTTGCCCCAGCGATGGAGGAAACCAAGCTTCCCACCTGCCCTGGTTGGCCCTGAGCTCTGCTCAAGGCTACAACGTTTCAATTATAGAAGTTAAATAAATCCCAGATACCTGCTTCCAGTCTGTGGACATGGCTAGCCTGAAAACGGTCCTCAGCCTCTCACCCAGGCTAGCCAGGCACCCCAGTGGGGACCCCCACCCTGAAAGGGGTATGAACAGCCTGCAAACAGCCATCAGCCCCTCTCCCAGGCTGGCCAGGCACCTCAGCAGGACCCCCACCTTGGTCCAAGAGTCTCTCCCACCTTCAGGGCAAACCAGCTGGCCCCCACCCGTGCACCAGCCCTCTATCCTATATAATAAAAGGGTAATATGCAAATTGACCCTAACAGCAGAATGCCTTGGAATGACTGGTCACTATGACACACACTGACCACCAGGGGGCAGACGCCCAATGCAGGAGATGCCCCTAGTGGTCAGTGTGCTCCCACAGGGAGAGCACTGCTCAGCCAGAAGCCAGACTGATGGCTGCTGAGCTCAGTGGTGATGGCAAGAGTCTCTCCCACCTCCACAGCAGCACTAGGATGTCCGACTGCTGGCTTAGGCCCACTCCCTGAGGGCTCCCAGACTATGAGAGGGTGCAGGCTAGGCTGAGGGACCCCCTCCTCCGAGTGCACAAATTTTGTGCATTGGACCTCTAGTTGTAAATAATTCTGCAATAAACATAGGGGTGCATATATTCTTTCACAGTAGTTCAACATTTCTAACAAGTTTTCTGGTGATACCAAGGCTGATCTGTGGGCTACACTCTGGGTGGCAGGAGCTTAGATGCTCTGCAACCTGAAGAAGACATGACTAGCTGAGGATTTCTGGAATTTTAGGACAGGGCATTTACACAGGTGTGGGCAGGCTTAAGAGATCCAACAAGGGTCTAGAGGCAGATAGCCAGGAGTACATCTGGAAGTGTTCCCAACACTGGCCTGCTATGATGAGAACCTAATGACACCTGGGGCCATCAAGGGAGCACTCCACAGGCATTGAATCACATTAGAGGAAACCCTTGGCCTTGGGCAGAACCATGGTCCTAAAGCAAGGAGGAAGGAGTTCGGGAGAAATGCCTTATTTTTCCCTGGATGATGACCAGGGTTAGCCAAATCCAACCGGAAGAGAAAGAGCCCCTGATGCTTTCCAGGAGTCATGTCCCCACAGAACAAAGCAGGGCAGAAAAGGGCAGGGAAGGGATATGGGTGGTTAGTGGGAAAGAAGCAGGTCATCAGCCCTTCCAATAAGAGATTCAGAATGGATTGAAAATTCTCATTTTATTTATAGAAATGTGTAACTACTTTAAAACTTATCATCCTTACGAACAGAAAAGAGGAAATATCACTCTTCACAACAACAAAAAAATCTACTTAGGCAACTTGACCACCAAGGCAAGGTCAAGTTTAAGAGGAAGAAACAATAGATGTAGGAGTCACCTCAGGTTAGTCTCCTTTCTTGTCTATTTTGATTTCAAACACCACACAGAGAATCTGACCCCAAACTCCCACTTTACCAACAAGTCTCTTTTTTTTCTCTCTTTGCCAACAATTTATTTAGCACAAATTCATTGTGGCAATTATAATAATTTCAGAAGCCGATACTCCAAACAAGTGACAGATTAATTATGCTATTGTTCCAGACAAGGGGAGGTGAAGGAATTATGCCCAAACTTAATATGAGGTATGCCTTTTTTATATGAGGAAGCACTCTGAAAATCAGCAATCAACCAAAAAGCTGATTTCCAGCTGCCTGCACAAAAGCAAAAGTCCCCTGCTGCTAGAGCACTGTTTCTAGGAACCAAGAGGCCAGTGTTAGACCAGAGGGCTGAGGTGCTCTGAGGATTATCACTTCTGAGACCACAGCAAGGTATAACACCACAATTTATCACCCTATCTTTCCCGCCACCTCCCCATCCCCCCTCCACCCCCCCCCCACCCCCCGCAAAGTCACCTTGGCCACTGGTAAAAGCAAATGTCTCAATGGTCTTTGGAGAGACTTTTTAAAATCTTTATTGTTGAGACTATTACAGATGGCCCCTTTTGTCCTCCCCCACTACATTGCCCCTTCCTCCCAGATCCCACCCTGCCCCAGGTCTTCACCATCTTGCCTCCTGCATGCCGCCTACTGGGAATTGAGCCTGCAACCCCACATGTGCTCTTGATGGGAATCAAACACAGCACTCATTCCTTCCACAGGCTGACACTCTATCCACGGAGCCAAACCAGCTAGGACTCTGGTTCTATTTTAGTCATCAGTTTATTTTGTTCATCAGATTCTTTGTTCATTTATTTTTATTGTTAAATTCAATTGTTAATAGATATGTATTTATTGCCATTTTATTGTTCATATTTTTTAAAAAAAATTTTTATTGCTTAAAATATTACAAAGAGTAGTACATATGTCTCCTTTTTTTGTTTCCCCTTGACCTTCCCCGGGTCTCCCCTACCCCACAGTGTTTTGTGTCCATTAGTTATGCTTATATGCATGCATAAAAGTCCTTTGGTTGATCTCATACAACTCCCCCCCCCAACCCTCCCTGGACTTCCTGCTGTAGTTTGATAGTCTGTTTGATGCTGCTCTGCTTCTGTATCTATTTTTGTTCATCAGTTTATAATGGTCTTTATTATCCATAAATGAGTGAGATCATGTGATATTTTTCTTTCACTGATGGGCTTATTTCACTTAGCATAATGCTCTCCATTCCATCCATGCTTTTGCAAATGGTAAGAATTCCTTTTTTATAGCAGCAAAGCATTCCATTGTGTAGATGTGCCACAGGTTTCTAATCCATTCATCTGCTGATGGGCACTTAGGCTGTTTCCAAATCTTAGTTATGGTGAATTAGGGATGCATTATACTTTCTGATTTGTGTTTCTGGTTTCTTGGGATATATTCCCAGGAGTGGGATTGCAGGGTCAAATGGCACTTCCATTTTTAGTTTTTTGAGGAAACTCCATACTGTCTTCCACAGTGGCTGCACCAGTCTGCATTCCCACCAGCAGTGTACAAGGGTTCTTTTTTCTCCGCATCCTCTCCAGCACTTGTCGTTTGTTGATTTGTTGATGATAGCCATTCTTACAGGTGTGAGATGGTACCTCATTGTTGTTTTGATTTGCATCTCTAGGATGATTAGTGACTTTGAGCAACTTTTCATATGTCTCTTGGCTTTCTGAATTTCCTCTTTTGAAAAGTGTCTATTTAGGTTCTTTGCCCATTTTTTTATTGGATTGTTTATCTTCCTTTTGTTAAGTTGTATAAGTTCCCTATAACTGTTGGAGATTAAACATTTATCGGTGACAACATTGGCAAATATGTTCTCCCATGCAGTGGGCTTTCTTGTTGTTTTGTTGATGGTTTCCTTTGCTGTGCAGAAGCTTTTTATTTTGATATAGTCCTATTTGTTTATTTTCTCTTTAGTTTACAATGACCTAGGAGCTGTATCGGTGAAGAAATTGCTTTGGCATATGTCTGAGATTTGTTGCCATTAAATTCCTCTAGTATTTTTATGACTTACCATCTTACATTTAAGTTCTTTATTCATTTTGAGTTTATTTTTGTGTATGGTGTAAGTTGGTGGTCTAGTTTCATTTTTTTGCATGTACCTGTCCAATTTTCCCAATGCCATTTATTGAAGAGACTGTCTTGACTCCATTGTATGTTCTTGCCTCCTTTGTCAAATATTAATTGAACATATTGGTTCGGGTCCATTTCTGGGTTCTCTATTCTATTTCATTGATCTTTATGTCTGTTCTTGTGCCAGTACCAGGCAGTTTTGAGGACAGTGGCTTTGTAATACAGCTGATATCTGGTATTGAGATCCCTCCTACTTTGTTCTTCTTTCTCAGGATTGCTGCAGCTATTTGGGGTCTTTTTTTTATTCCAGATAAATTTTTAGAGAGTCCGTTCCAGTTCTGTGAAATATGTCATTGGTATTTTAATGGGGAGTGCATTGAATTTATAGATTGCTTTGGGTAGTATGGACATTTTAATGATATTGATTCTACCAATCCATGAACATGGTATGTTCTTCCATCTGTTTATGTCTTCCTCTATCTCTTTTTTCAATGTCCTGTAGTTTTCTGAATAGAGGTCTTTTACCTATTTAGCTAAGTTTATTCCTAGGTATCTTGATATTTTTTGGTGTGATGGTAAATGGGATTGCTTTTTTAGTCTCTGTTTTTGTAAGTTCACTGTAGGTGTATAGAAATGTCATAGATTTCTTGGCATTAATTTTGTATCCTGCTACATTGCCGAATTCATTTATTAACTCTAATAATTTTTTGATGGAGTCTTTAGGGTTTTTTATGTACAATATCATGTCATCTGTGAATACGGACAGTTTTACTTCTTCTTTTCCAATTTGGATGCCTTTTATTTCTTCTTCTTGTCTAATCACAATGGCTAATACTTCCAATACCATGTCAAACAGGAGGGGTGAGAGTGGGAATCCCTGTCTTGTTCCTGTTCTAAGGGGAAATGGTTTTAGTTTTTGCCCATTAAGTCTGATGCTGACTTTGGGTTTGTCATATATGGCTTTTATTATGTTGAGTTATGATCCTTTTGTTCCCACCTTGCAGAGAGTTTTTATAAAAAATGATTGTTGGATTTTGTCAAATACTTTTTCTGCATCAATTGATATGACTATGTGGTTTTTAACTCTCAATTTATGTGATGTATCACGTTTATTGATTTGCAGATATTGTACCATCCTTGCACCCCTGGGATAAATCCTACTTGGTCGTGGTGTATGATCTTTCTGATGTACTGTTGGATCCAATTTGGTAGGATTTTGTTAAGGATTTTGTCATCTATGTTCATGAGGGGTATTGGCTTGTAATTCTCTTTCATTGTGTTGTGTTTATCTGGTTTTGGTATTAAGATGATGCTGGTTTCATAGAACGAGCTTGGAAGTGCTCCTTCCTCTTGAATTTTTTGGAATAATCTGAGAAGGATAGGTTTTAGTTCTTCCTTGAATGTTTGGTAAAACTCCCCTGTGAAGCCGTCTGGCCCTGTGCTTTTGTTTGCTGAAAGCTTTTGGATTACTGCTTCAATTTTATCAGTAGTTATTGGCCTATTCAGGTTTTTTGACTCTTCCTGATTGAGTTTTGGAAGATTGTATTTTTCTAGGAATATGTCCATTTCCTCCAGGTTGTCTAGTTTGTTGGAACAGAGTTGTTCATAGTATTTTTTAAAAATCCTTTGTATTTCTGTGGGGTCTGTTGTTATTTCTCCTCTCTCATTTCTGATTTTGTTTTTTGGGGTCTTTTCTCTTTGTTTCCTGGTGAGCTTGGCTAGTGGTTAATCAATCTTGTTTATCCTTTCAAAGAACCAGCTCTTGGTTTTGTTGATCTTTTGTATTGTTTTTGTTTTTATTTTTTGGTCTCTATGTAATTTATCTCCACTCTGATCTTTATTAATTCCTTCCTTCTGGTTACATTTGGGTTTTCTTGTTGTGCTCTTTCTAAATCTTTGAGTTGTAGGGTTAGGTAATTTATTATCATTTCTTGTTTGTTTTTTGTGTGTTTTTTTGCAGTATGCTTGTAGAGTTATGAACTTCCCTCTCAAGACTGCTTTTGCTGTGTCTCATAGGTTTTGGATTGTTGTGTTTTCATTGTCATTTGTTGCAATGATGTTTTTTATTTCTTCTTTGATCTCTGTGGTAACCTAGTCATTGTTTAATAGCATGCTATTTAGTCTCCATATGTTTGATTTGTTTTTATTGTAGTTGATTTCCAGTTTTATGCCATTGTGATCTGAGAAGATGCTTGATATGATTTCTGTCTTCTCGAATTTGAAGAGACTTTGCCTGCGAACCAATATATGGTCTATCTTTGAAAATGACCCATGTGTACTTCAGAAGAATGTATATTCTGTGACTTTGGGATGAAGTGTTCTGAAGATGTCAATTAATTCCATTTGATCTAGTGATTCATTTAGGATTGATGTTTCTTTGCTGATTTTTTGTTTAGAGGATTTGTCCAATGGTGATAGTGGGATATTAAAGTCCCCTACTATGATTGTATTGCTGTTAATCTCTCCCTTGATATTCTCCAGAAGTTTTTTTTGTGTACTTGGGTGCTCCTATATTGGGTGCATATATGTTTACCAGAGTTATTTCTTCTTGTTGGATTGCTCCCTTTAGTATTTAGCTTGCCTCCATTTACTTTACTTCCTTTTCTGGTGATGGCTGTTTTTCTTTCATATGCAGGCTGTTTCTTTGCCTCCCCATTATCTCTCTTCTCTGGGTGTCTGGTTATGTAGTTCTCTCTCTCCTGTGTTGATTTAAAGGCACAAAATATAGCACAACAAGGCACAATGCACAAGATACTGAACACAAATGTATTCACAATACTCATAACCCCAAATAAAGGTTACCACTAGAGAAAAGAGAATTAGGGGATAAGAAAGAAAAAAGAAGAAAGAAAGAAAAAGGAGAAAAAGAAGAAAAGGGAGTGCAAAAGTAAAATTTGAAAAAGGAAAAAAAAAATAAGAGAGAAAAGAAAGAGAATCAAATAGAAGAGGGAAAGAAACTATGAGGAGAAAACTCCAATAGAACAGCCACTAGGTTCAACAATTGCCAGCAACAGATACCTAGAGTTGAATGCAAATTATAAACAACAACTAATATCATGCAAGGCAAAGAAAAACAGAGGCAAAAAAATAACCAAACAACAACAAAACCAAAAATAAAAAGTGAAACAATCTCACAAACAAGCACAAAAAACCAGTATAATCAACAATCAAGCAAACAGCAGCAAAATGACAGAGAGAAAAAAATTTGTATAGTGAAGACAGAGAAGAGTGAGGTGTGTATGGACTTAGCGCAGGGGATTAGAAATTATATATATATAAGTAGAATGAAATTTTAACAGGGGTAAAAAGAGGCAGTAGGGAAAATCTAAAGCAGGAATAGGGTAAGAGAAACAGGACTACAAAAGGAGAAAAGTGAGGTAGAGAGTGTTGGCATGAAGATAAAGTTGAGATAGAGTAAAATGATGCTAAAGGAAAAATAAAAATAGAATATAGAACACTAATCCCAAAACAAAATAAAGAGAAAATAAAATGACACTTTAAAAAAAGGTAAAATAGTAGTAGTAATAATATTGATTAAAAATAAAAATGTAATAATTAAAAAGGTAAAATCAAGTGAGGAAAAGATTTAAAAATTTAGTTTCTTAAGTAAAAGGTGAAAAAAATAAAAATGTGCAGTAGTGAGGGTCATTCACTTCCTCTACTCTTCTGTTTGGCATGCCTTTGTCCTGTCAGGTATTCAGGAGAGTATTGAAGTTCCCTGAGATACACTGCTAGCACCTCCATGTTGGAAACCACAGTTCTGATTTTAAAGCAGGAAGGATATCTTTTTTCCCCAGACTGCCTTTATTTGTGTTTACAGAAGAGTCAATCTGTGGTTTAGCCTCTGAGTGGCAGAGTTTCTGGATTGACCTCCGGGGCTATAAGTCCTCTCTAGCCAGTGTTTAGGTCTTGTTTTCCCTATCACACTTAATACTGGTTTGGGAGAATGGACTGCCTTAGACCTGGTTTCTTGGTCCTTACTCCCTGCTCTGTTTCTTAGGTTCCACAAAAACAACTTTCCCCTGCAGTCTCTGTGAGTGATCCCAATTAGGCGATCCTATGTATTGGGTTTAATAATCAAGAGCAAGGATTTAACGAGAAAAAAAAATGAGCCCAAGTAACTGCGAGCTTGCAACCTCCAAGGTCCAGCTCTGCATGCAATTCTCCCAACGTCTCTTCTGCAGGTCCTCTCTCCCTTGGCACCAAGCAGCTGGCACACTGGCAAAATCTGAGGCTTCCTTTTTGCACCCAGTCCAGCTATGGACTGATTTTTTTAGAGTTCCCTTCTGCCAGCAGCCTTGCAGGTCCCCTTCCCACTCACAGGTCACACTAGCCCCAGTGGCTGCAGGCTTTGTGAGGCACAGACTTCCCCTGTGTGCAGACATTCCTCTCTCCCACCTGGATTACAAACCTCACCTTTATCTAGGCGAAATATAACCTTTCCATGAGGAGGAGCAGGGCTTGTCTGAGTTCACGTATTCATGAGATCCAGGGTTCCTGGGTTCGTAACTGGTCCCTGGGTGCTGCGGTTGCAGAGTCCCTGGATGCTTAGGCTCTGATAACAGCCACTCTCCCCTTCAAGATGGTGCAGCCTCCATGGCAGAGCTGGATGCTCTGGGAAAGATTTCAGCAGTAGTGGAGGCTTCCCAGTTAGGAGAGCCCCATCCGGTGGTCTCCAACAATCCCCTGGCTGCAAACTATCTCCCAGCTGAATCTCCTCTGCTAATTCTGGCTGGATGTTACTCGTTTCAGCTGCTCACCCTACCTGCTCCAGGACAAGGCGTGGGACACATCCATCTATACCACCGCCATTTTCAGGAATCTTCTTGTTCATATTTTTAATCTTCTTCTTCTTCTTCTTCTTCTTCTTCTTCTTCTTCTTCTTCTTCTTCTTCTTCTTCTTCTTCTTCTTCTTCTTCTTCTTCTTCTTCTAGATGTCCCTTTAACATTTCATGTAATACTACTTTGGTGGTGTTGAACTCCTTTAACTTTTCCTGGTCTGTGAAGCTCTATATCTGTCCTTGGATTCTAAATGATAGCTTTGCTGGGTAGAGTAATCTTGGTTATAGGTCCTTGCTTTTTATCAATTTGAATATTTCTTGCCACTCCCTTCTGGCCTGTAAAGTTTCTATTGAAAAATCAGCTGGTAGTCATATGGATGCTCCCTTAACAAGGTAATCTTTTAAAGGACCCTGAATGCCCAAGCCATTTCCAGTGGCTTTTCCACACAAACGGCCTCGGATGTTCCTTAAATCTCTCAAAGGTCCACAAAGTGCAAACAAGCAACACCTGGCATTGGCGTGCTCTCTACTTCTAAGCTAGCAGTTCTCAACCTGTGGATAGCAACCCTTTTGGTGGTCGAATGACCCTTTCACAGGGATCGCCTAAGACCATCCTGCAGATCAGATATTTACATTATCATTCATAACAGTAGCAACATTATAGTTATAAAATAGCAACAAAAATAATTTTATTGTTGGGTTACAACATGAGGAACTGTATTTAAAGGGCCAGAAGGTTGAGAACCACTGCTCTAGAGGCAGTATGCATAGTAGACAGCTTTAGACTATGCCAGCTGTTAACCCTACCACCTCCGTGAGCAACACACTCAAAGGGTGGGCTCAGTGAACACCAAAGCCCCACTGAAGCAAATTCTTCTCTGTAGAGTTTACTCCTCCACAGAAGCTCCTTCATTGTAGTTGTAGCCAATCCTCATAGCCAATTGGCCTGGGAAGCAAAGCTCAACAACAATAAGACAGTGCATACATCCTACACAGGGGCACACTGCTTGGGTGATGGGGGAGGCTATGCCTCTAGGTTCTACAGGACACCCACTACACAAGCCCACTCTACCAAGTAAGCCCAGGAAACATAGGAAAGCAAGTCACAATGCAGAGACAGGTCCCAAATGAAAGAATAGGAGAAATATCTAGTAAAAAAACTAAATGAAATGGATGCAAGCAAACTACCAGATACATAATTCAAAACAATGGTTGTAAGGATATTCAAGGAACTTATTGAGAACTTCAACAGCACAAAAAAGGATAGAGAAACCATAAAAAAGAGCCCATCAGAAATGAAGAATATACAAACTGAAATGAAGACTAATTTCTGTGGAATCAATGGTAGAATAGGTGAAGCCAAAGATCAAACTAGTGATTTGGAATATCAGATAGCAAAAAACACCCAATCAGAATAGTAAAAAGAAAAATAAACTTTAAAATATGAAGATAGTATCAAGAGCCCCTGGGACAACTTCAAGCTTACCAACGTTCACATCATGGGGGTGCCAGAAAGAGAAGAGAGAGAGCAGTAAATTGAAAATCTATTTTAAAAAATGACTAAAAACTCCTGGTCACTTGTGTATGTCCCACTAAATCTAGACAGATAATTTAATTGGGGCATAATTGGGACAGTTCATCACCACCAAACCAGCATTATATGAAATGTTAAAGGGTCTTTTATAGAAACAAGAAGAAAAAGAAAGGTAAAAACATGAATAATAAAATGGCAATCCATATCTATCAATAATTGAACCTAAAAAATAGAATAAACAAACAAGCAGAACAGAAACAGTCTCACTGGTAAACAGAACATTTTGATGGTTTCCAGATGGGTGAGAGGTTGGGGGAATGTGTGAAAAAGGTGAAGAGATTATGAAATACAAATTGGTAGTTACAGAATAGTTATGGGAATGTAAAGTATAGTGTAGGGAATATAGTCAATAATATTCTAATAATGATGTATGGTATCAGGTGGGTATAAGATTTACCAGAATGATCACCTAGTATGTTATATAATGTCTAATCACTGGGGTATACACTTGAAACTAATATAATATTGTATATAAACTATAATTAAAACCTAAAAAATGATTAAATGGTAAAAAGAATAAATGAATATATAAAGTTAATTTAAAAAATAAAAAGGACTCTGGGCAAATGTGTGTTTGTTCAAACATGATTCTAAATAAGGTTTCTGGCTTTTACAAGTAAATCCTTTTGGTTGGTTTGTTTGTTTCCAAGGAGAAGGTCATGTCTAAGAAAATATAAATAGGAGTGAATGATTTCCACACACTAAAAACAATCCCAGAAACATTGAAAACTCAGTAAAGGGAGCAAGGCAAACCGATTATGGGAATGCATGTAGCACATATAGATCAAAATTTTACCTGTGAGTTCATCCTCAACAGAGCTATAGAATGCAAACTGCTGAAGCTTAGCACAGTTTAGCAGGATAAAGGGTTTCGCTGACCTCATTACTTATAACAGCTCAATAGGTCACATTTCCTGCTTTACTTTTTCCTTCCTACACACAAAATTTCAGAAGTCACTGTGTTGCTGAGTTTCCTTTGGTGACAGAAAAAATAGTCATTGTTATTTAATGCAAGAACTGATCTGAGCTAGAGTCAATGACTTCTTCCTTCAAGTGACAAAGCCTGTTTCTTCCTGCTGTTAATGAAACTCTGGAAATACACTGGACATATATTTTCTTTTTTTAAAATATATTTTATTGATTTTTTACAGAGAGGAAGGGAGAGAGATAGAGAGTTAGAAACATTGATGAGAAAGAAACATCAATCAGCTGCCTCCTGCCCTCCCCCCATTGGGGATGTGCCCTCAGCCAAGGTACATGCCCCTGACTGGAATCGAACCTGGGACCCTGCAGTCCACAGGCTGACACTGAGCCAAACTGTTCAGGGCTGGACATATATTTTCAAAAGCAAATAATCCCTAGCAAGGATGCAGTGCTGTAACTTAATCAAATGAGAAGAATCATGTTTTATTTATTTTTTCAAATAACCCCACTTTTAAAAAAATATTTTTATCAATTTCAAAGAGATGGGGAGAGGGAGAGGGATAGAAACATCAATGATGAGAGAGAATGATTGATTGGCTGCCTCCTGCATGCCCCACACTGGGGATCAAGGCTTCAACCCGGGCATGTGCCCTAACCGGAATCGAACTGTGACCTTCTGGTTCATAACACTCAACCACTGAGCTACAACAGCTGGGGAGAATCATGTTTTAAAACAATTTTTTTTCTGTTGTGGTAAAACATACATAACAAAAATTATCATTTAACTATTTTAAGTTTCAAATCAGTGACATCTATACTAATAAAAAGGCAATATGCTAATTAGACTGAACATCTTCCAGACAATCTTCTGGACAAAGCCATGGTGGCAGGGCTGAGGGAGAGGCAGTTACAGGTTATCAGGCAAGCAGAGAGGAGTTAGGAGGAACAGGCCAGCAGGCAGGTGAGTAGTTAGGAGCCAGCAGCTCTGAGGATTCCCTGATTGGAGAGGGTGCAGACCAGGCTGAGGAACGCTCCTCCCCCCCCCAAATGTACAAATTTTTGTGCGCTGGTCCCCTAGTTATGTATATAAAGAATCATATTTTAAAACCAAATAGTCATAAATAGTGTCTCTGAAGAAATATATTCAATGGAGGCAACAAAGAAAGAGCTATATTTTTATCCTAGAGAAGAATGGAAAAATTTGAAACTTCCACAGTGAAACAAAATTTAGGGGGATATAGGCAAGTTTAGGGAATTTTTAGAATTGGGGTCCATGGAAAAAAACATAAGGCTATAGATTGGAAGAAGGTACATCTCCATAACACAAGGAAGCCAGGTGCAGGGAGCAGGAACAGTTGCATTTACATAAGACAAGGGAGCTGGAAGTAGCCAAAAAGGTCTATATTTACAAAATAAAGAAGAAGGAAGAAAGTCCAGAAAGAAAAGAACAATGAGGGAGGAGGGAATCACAAGTCCCATGTGGTGTTTGACTTTTGAGTTCAGGAGTTCCTATAGTGGCCAATCAGAGGGAATATCCAGACACAGGGACTTGCAGCCTTTGTAAACTGTGGAAGAAGGAACAGAGTGGAACCCTTTTCCCCTCCCCACATGGGTGTCTGTTCTGTGAGACACTTTCCCCTCCCTACATGGGAATCTGTACTTGTTCTTTAATAAATTTCCACTTTTGCTATACATCTTCCGTCTGTGGATTCATTCTTTGACTCCAGCGGACAAAGATCCCAGGTTCCAGTCCAAAAAACTCCTGTATCAATAGGAATGTTATAAGCCTAGGCAAGTAAAAAAACAACAACCCCTACATCTCTCTTTTTTTCAGGTAGGGAAGGTGAGCAAGGGGCTGACCATTCATTCCTAAACTTTAGGAAAGTTCCCTCAACATTTGCTGGTTATACTGTCAGCCTGGCTAGCAGGCCTGTCCTGGGCTCATACTATTTGCAAGATCCATTGACAGAAAGTGCATCTTCCCACACATGGCAAAAGAGTATGGTTGATGGGTAAACTATACTACATCCTTATAAGAGCTAGGCTTTGGGTAAAAAAGATCTGGTTTGAGCACTAGCTCTGCCATTTCCAGTGTTGTTGCAAGTTATTTAAAGCAGTTTGCGTCAGTTTTCTTATCTGTCAAATGAGAATTAATATTGGCATCTACTTCATAGAGTGGTTATAAGAGTTAAATTAGATAAGAGGGTTAATTGGAATATTATAGGTTCTGTTGCAGTAACCTATAACTCCAAATACTTTAGTGACTTAACCTAACAAAAAGTTACTTTTTGCTCATGTCACAGTTTAAGGTGGTGCAAGTGGCTTTCTTCCTAGGCGGCTCAAGGACCTGGGCCACTCCCAAATAACAACTCTGACATCTGGGAGTCTTTGATTGTTGATAAATGGAGGAGCCACATAGGCTCATTACTGCCTTGACCTAAAAGTGACTATGTCCTCTCTGGTTATGGTCCATTGGAAATAGGCATGCGTAGAGTCAGAGTCTGGGCAAAAAGAAAAAAGGAAAAAAAACCCAGATGGTATACTCTGCAGGGTCACTGTTTAATGGATTAAAGCTGTGACCAGGTTTTTTTTGTTGTTGTGGTTTTTTTGTTTTTTGTTTTTATTTTATTTTATTTTATTTTATTTTATTTTATTTTATTTTATTTTATTTCATTTTATTTTATTACATAAAGTATTACAAAGATTAGTACAAATATCTCTTTTTTCCTCTGCCCTTCCCCCAGCCTCCCCTACCCCCCTGTGGTCTGTGTCCTTTGGTTATGCTTAAATGCATGCATAAAAGTCCTTTGGTTGATCTATTACCCCCTCAATTCCCCCTCCGTCCTTGTTGCTTTAATTTGACAGATTGTTTGATGCTGTTCT
>PVJC01020864.1:0-28778 GCA_004026665.1 Murina feae
TGAAAGGTATCCTTTGAGAATGAGGAAGAAGAAAAAGGAAAGTAAAAATTATGAACAACAAATATATATCAACGAGTGAATCTAAGAATCAAGTGAATAAAAAATCTGATGAACAGAATAAACTGGTGAATAGAATAGAATCAGAGGCATAGAAAGGGAGTGGACTGACAATTTTCGGAGGTTAAGGGTGTTGGGGATGTGTGAAGAGATTGGACAATAATTGTACACCTATGGATGAGGACAGTGGGGGGGGGGCAAGGACAGAGGTTGGGGTGGGAAATGGGAGGAGGGGAGCTATGGGGGAAAAAAGAGGAACAACTGTAATAATCTGAACAATAAAGATAAATTTTAAAAAAAAAAAAAGTCAATATGCTAAACCACATCTCAAATCAAGACTTAAAAACTATCCTAAGTGCAGTTTCATCCTCCCACAGTAGAATTTCAAATCAATTAGTCTGGAATTTGCTCTTCAATACTCTGAGATAATTTGCTTGATAAGACCTCAGTCTTCCCCCTAAGGGGCAGTGTCCCTGACTGAAATAACCCACTCCTTTTTATTTATTTTTAAATATATTTGTATTGATTTCAAAGAGGAAGAGAGAGAGAGAAACATCAATGATGAATCACTGATTGGCTGCTTCTTGCACGCTCACTACTGGGGATCAAGCCCGCAAGCCAGGCATGTGCCCTAGACCGGAATTGAACCTGGGACCCTTCAGCCTGCAGGCTCTATCCACTAAGCCAAACTCAGTGGGCAATCCACTCCTTTTTAAAAACTGATTATAGAGAGAGAAATTGAGAGGGGGGGAGGGGAAGGGAGGAGGGGAAGGAGAGGTGGGAGGAAAGTGGGAAAGGGAAGGGGAGGGGGAGGGAGAGGGGGAGGGGGAGGTAGAGGGAGAGAAAAAGATCAGTTGCCTCCTGCACACGCTCCAACTTGGTATTAAACCCACAACCTGGGTATGTGCCCCGAATGGGAATCAAACCCACCACCTTTTGGTCTATGGGATGATGCTCCACTGGCCAGTGTTGAAATAATCCTCTCTTAATTTCTTAGTCCCACCCTCCTTCTGCCTATAAAGCCTTTCATTCTGTTCAGCTCCCTCAGAGGACCCTTCTAGTTGCTAGATGGAATGCTTCCCAATTCACGAGTCACTTAATAAAGCCTATTAGATCTTCAAACTTACTGTTAAATTTCTTTAGGAGTGAGAATTCTTCTCACTCAATAATAAAGAGATAAATAAGTCCATTGAAAATAGGCAAAGGAACAGAATACACATTTCTCCAAAGAAGGTATACAAATGACACATAACAAGATGCTCAATATCATTAGCCATTAGAGAACTGCAAATCAAAGTCACAATGAGATGCCACTAGGATGACTACTGAAAGTCAGATAATAAGGAGTGGCAAGGATGTAGAGAAATTAGGATCCTCATACATTGTGGTAAAGGCTGACCAACCCTATGATCACACTAAAAACTACCGAATTATACACTTTACGTAAGTGAATTGTATAGCACTAGCATATTAATAATAGCTCAATAAAGCTGTTAAAAGCAAACCTAAGAGATTTTAAACACTTACTGAGTTGAGAAATAAAGAAAGGTAAGCAAGCAGAGACTGGATGAGGGAATAGAAGGAAACATTTTAGTTCTCTTTTCTGAAACTCTGAGACCTCTGGGAGGATAAATGCTAACTAGAAGAGAAGAGAAGCTGGAAGCAAGCGCCTGACAGGTCACATGATCAAGTGCACAGAAAACAACCACACCTCCTCCAGGCCACAGGCTACATCACGTTTCCTCCCCAGCCCATCCCTTACCCATTTTTTAACCTCCTTGGGCCACTTTCGGCCCACTCCAACTCCACCTCACCCTTCCACTCTCCCCATTGCAGGATTGCCCTTGCAATTTCAAATCCTCCCCCTCTCTAAACAAAATAAAGTCTCCAGCTGCTACTCCCAAACTTGCTGCCCACTTCCATCAGATCTACCTTGCAAGGAATAATCATAACCATAACAATAGCAACAGATAATGTGGTTAGATAATCAACTAAAGAATTTTTAAAAGCTTCTAGCCCCTCCAGGGAAGAACCAGAAGCCTTTACATTTTATTTTCCCTGGGAGAAGAGTTTAAAGCTTCTCGCGGTTTCAAAATGGGACCAAAGAAAACTCTCTACCTGTGGACATAGAAAAGTTAGGTCCAAAGAGGAATGAACAGAGTCGTCCCAGGGAAGAAGGTGGCAGAAAAGGAGAAGCCGAAGGTATAACTAGAATGGACTTGCAGATCAGGGAAGGATAGAGGGAGGCACGATGGACAACTGTAAGGTTACCATGGTAACGAGCTAGCTAGACTTAAAACAGAAAGAGAGCGCCCTAGCCAGTTTGGCTCAATGGATAGAGCACTGACCCTGGGACTGAAGGGTCTGACCTGCCTTTGATTTTTGACACTGTGCTCAACAAATGTTTCCTAGGCCTCTTTGGGCTCTGGATCTGCCTTTGATTTTATGCCTCTTTGGATCTGATCTGCCTTTGACTTTTGACACTGTGTTCAATAAATGTTTCTTGAGACAATAGTGATGATGACCTATAATTTACAAAAATTAAGTACCAACTACATGCTGAGCTCCGTCCTAGGATGCAGCATCCTAAAATGAAGTTATTGAATTATCCAACAAATATTTATACTTACCATGTGCTCTGGCACATTTAGAAATTTGGGTTTTTTGCCCCGGCTGTTGCCTCTGCCTGGACATTCTCCCCCAGTGTTCACAGAGCTAACTGCCTGGTCTCTTTCATGTCTTTCTGTAAGTGTCACCTTCACTAAGGATCACCCTGACAACCTATGTAAAACTCCATCTCTTCCTAATACCCCACCAGTACTCCTCTCCTGGCTCTTTCCCTTTTTTCCACAGCACTTATCACCTTCTAACATGATGTATTTTACTTGTTTGTAGAGGGTTTTTTGTTTGTTTTCTCCCTCTAGAATGCAAGCTCCATTAAGGTCAGGTTCTTTGCTTTTCCTTCTATTAGTCCCAAATGCCTAGAACAGTTTCTCAGACACAGTAGGAGCAGGCGATCAATGAGTGTTTCTTCAACAAAGGAATCACTCTTAAGAGGCACAAAAGGAGCTACATAATAATATACAGTATCCCCCAACTTCATTCCTATCATCACTAACGAAAGGGAGGGACTAAGGTACAAATCATCTAGGCCGAAGAGCAACAGGGGATAAGGGTTTTACAAGTCTTTCTGTTATCAGCTTTCTGGGCCACATCTCAGTCTATCCTTAGCAATCACCATACACTCTCACTATTAGTGAGTTGTTGGCATTCAGAATTTAAAATTAATTATAAAATACTTTCCATGACTATAAAATACACTGCTTTTTACAAAGTAAGTCCAATCTAAAAATCTACTGTTCTTAACCTATAATCTACCAAGATCCATAAAGTCATGGTCTTCTGAGGAAGGGGATATATTTAGCACATGACTTTTTTTTAATGAAATGTTATTAGGACTAACTCTTAGGTATCAGGTGATAACCGCGACCTAACAATGTGAGGTCATCTACCAGGTGATTAACAATGAAGAATGCAGGTCAGCCACTGAGTAAAATCCAAAAGCTGCCTAAACTATTCCAAAGACAATAGCACATGACACTACTCACTTCCTGAACAGAGCCTTGGAACTACTTTATGACTCTGTAAACAGTTGCCAAATTATAGCACAGATGGCAAAGGTTTCACTAACGTAGGACTTTACGATCAATGCCAAACCATAACCAGTGCTAAGAAATGAATCTACTGACTCTCAAAGAATTAACTTTCTAGATTGACAAGTATGGGGGCCTTGCAGGTATTGTGCACTTTTTCTATCTGTTTCCTCACACCACCAGGAAATCCACCGGAGTAAATTCTTCTGAGTGACAAAGCTTGGAAATATCATTCAATACTGATATTTACTCCTTCATCCAACCAATATTACCAAGGGCCTACAAGAGCTGTGAAAGGTTATAGGAACAAGATAGACAAGACAGGTTCCCCCCCCCCCCACTGAGTTCATAGTTTAAGGGAAGGTAGAGATGTTGACAAAGTAACTACAAGTGAAATAAATGAATGACATAAAGATGCAGAGTGGTACTGATGGATGGGGGGCAGAGAGGAGCACAAAACAGGCCTGAGGCTGAGGAGAAGAGAGAAAAAAGCCACATTATTGGGGGTCCTGAGTCCATGCTAAGGACTTTACAGACTCTAGCCTCTGGGCTATAGGAAAGCTTTGAAAGTTTTCAGGAGAGTAATCTGTTTTTTAAAATATCAATCCCTACCGATCCAGCTTTAGTTCGGAGAATGGGCAGCAACAATGAAAAGGAAGAGGCCAGTTTAGCCAAAAAAAACTTCCTTGGAGGTTGCTGGTGCTTTAACTTGAGTTTTCTCACTAACTGCACGCCTTTCGGCTTAACATTTCACTTCTCTAGGCTTTAGTGTCATCATTCTTTTTTTTTTTAAAAATAGAGATTAAGAATTAAGATTGTGTTCTCTAGAGACTGGTGTTTACATGTTAAGCACTACTATATCCTAGGTTCAGGGACCTTGAGCAGGGCTGACCATGCCATTTTTCTTTCTCCTCTGTTTTGATAGTTCTTACCCAATTAACTGCAAAAGCATTTCTCTTAAAAATGTTTCTGCAATTAGGCAATATGACGGCTTTCTCCACAAAGAGAAACTCCTCACAGAGCTGGGTCCACTGACACGCATACCTCCACTAGCGTCTTCTTAAAAGGCACCATGATGACAGGGATTCACCTAAACCACGCACAGCTTATTAAATACGGTACCTGTGAACACCAGCCTCCTGTTCAAGCCTCGCTCCCATGAGGAAATCAGGTCTGGGTCTCGTTTTTCAGTTGCCCCTGCTCTGGAACATCACCCATGTGAAGAAATGAAACTATCCTGAACTTGCAATGCCCTCCTCGTGATTTCCTTTAACGTAAATTTAGTCTCAGGTTAAGCCAAAATGATCTAGGTCCAGCCATGGGGGTGGGGGGGGGGGGCGGGATCACTTAATCTGTTCAGTGTAAAATGAATGTCATTTCAGAAAATACATAGAAACAAAATGAAAACTGGGATTACACCTAATAACACGTCAACCTGAAAACACACCAATCCCACCTGTGTCAGTCCAATCCTGTGAGTCTCGCCCTAGTTTAACTTCTGGACGTTCGTGCCCCTTCCCCCCTTAAACCAGGATCACGATCAGGCACCAGCACCAGCACCAGCACCAGCACCACCCTGAATTTCAAAAGCGAAGAGGCCCACCACCACAGTCCACTTCTGCCTGTCACCACCCACAAAGCCCAAGGCGACAATCCGTGCGCGGCGGCGAGTCCCAAGAGGGACTGAGAATGTTCTCCAATAATAAAGGAGAGAAGAGGCAGAGTCGAAGATGAGGCTGGGACGAGAAACGCTGCTCCGTGGCAGGAATCCAGGCCCAGGGAGGAGAGTCAAGAAGAGCCCAGCGAGGTCAGAGACACAAAAAGCAAAAGCGGACTCCTGACAGTCTGGCCGGGGGACTGGCGGAGGAACAGAGGGCCAGGGTGGAGTCAATGGCAGTGGGATCGCACGTGGGGAGATGGGGGCAGCGGATGCGAAGGACGCAGGGCGCGGGTCGAGTTGGCCGGAGGGGCCCCGGACAGGGAAAGGGACACCCACAGCTCCTCCAGGGGTTCGGAGGGGCGGGGGGCGCGGAGGGAGATGCTCACCTTGGTTTTAGTCCGACCGGCCTTGGCCTTGGCCCGGCGTGCGGGTCTCACGGCCTCAGCCATAGGCCCTAGGGCGTCGGGCGTCGCTGTTTGTTTTTGTCAGCCCCCTGCGCTTCCCACAACCTGCCCAGCTCCGCCCCCCAGGCTGTCACATGATCAAGCCTCCACCACTCCCGGGGCAGGGGCGGCCACTCGGGGCCTCTACGGGCTGCAGCGTGGGACAAACCGCTCCGGGAGATCGTCTCCCTAGATGCGGTGGCCCCGCCCCTTCGTCCAGGCCCCGCCCCCTGGCCCAGGTGCTGCGGGCCTCCAGGCTCCTAGGGGCGCGCTGATGCCTTGGGCCGCGGGCAGCGGCGGGGCGCGAGCCGCCCGGCGGACGGTTTCCCGAGCTCAGCCGAGCCTCCCTCTTGTCCAGGTCTCCGGTGCGCTCGCGCAGGTCAGCCCCGTCGGGTTAAGGGAGCCCGGGGAAAGGTGCTTGCCTGTTCATCTTATTTTATTAACCAGATCCAGTTAGCTTCAGGCTCTGGTTTGCGTAAGGAAAGCACCTTGATGTCCGCCGAAGTTCGGTTTCCTCTTTTGTAGAGAAAAATGATGGTGCTTGCCTTTTCCGGTGAAATGAGGGTTAAATGGGCTAACCGTGAAACGTGCTTGGCAGTGGCAGGCATGTCAATAAATAGTAGTTATTGTCATTACTATACAAATTCCCAGGAAAGAGACATTTGTCCTGAGGAAGGCAAAGGAAAAAGCAATAAAAGACCCATAAAAAATATTATTTTTAAAATATATATTTTTTATTGATTTCAGAGAGGGAGCGTTAGATAGATAAAAACATCAGTGAGAGAGAATGATCGGCTGCCTCCTGCTCGCAGCCCTCTGGGGATCAAATCCGGGCCTGAGCCCTGATCCAGAATCGACTGTGACCTCCGGATTCATAGGTGGATGCTTATTCACTGAGCCATGCCTGGCCAGGCCATAAAAATATTCTTAATATAGATTTTACTCGCCCTTTTTATTTAAAATTCCACATGTGAACATTTTGGGTCCATCTCCCATTTCGAGTCCTACAATTTATTTTTTTCCAAAGCCCTTAACTCTTAAAATCCTATATAATAAAGAGGGAATATGCAAATTAACCATCAGGCCCTCAAGGTGTGCCCTCTGCCCTGGTGCTGGGCCAGGGGACCTCAGGCCATGCCCCTCACCCCAGCACCAGGCCAGGGGACCTCATGCTGTGCCCCCTGCCCCGGCACCAGGCTGGGGAATCACAAGCCACTCCCTCTGCCCAGCAGGGCTTGATGGGGGACCTCAGGCTGTGCCCCGCTGCTCTGGCACCCAGGGGAACTGAGGCTGCATCCCCCCCACCTGGCAGGGCTTGACAGAGTGGGACCGGCTGGGTCTGGATCTAGCCCAATGAAGGGGGGCCGTCCAGGTTTGGGTCTTGAGTGATTTTGAGGTGCATGTGGGTGGTTGAAGACTTGACTCTGGGTTCTGTGGTGCACCCCAGACTCTTACAGGAGGAAGATTTTCATATACGTTTTACTAATTTTCTTTAATCTCTGACACTTCTATTATAGAGAAAGGGCAAATAGCAATATTAAAATATTTCCTCTAATTAATCCCCTTTTAATGTGCACGAATTTCGTGCACTGGGCCACTAGTACTAAATAATTTGCTTAAAGGTTTGTGTCTGTTGATCTGAGTTGAATATAAAATTCTCAAGGGCAATGTTCTTTGTTTTGTTCCCCTTGAGGCATCCCCAAGGGCTGCTAGACCCCTGGCCAGCACATAGTAGTTGCTCAGTTAATAATATTTTAATGAGTCCAATGAATGAATGTGAGTTGTTTTGTCTGATGTGGGATAAGATAGTTGGTGTGTATGGGAGGAAAAAAACAACAACTATGAACTCACTGGCAGCATACCCTAGAATGTGTTAACGTAAAAACATTCAAACCTGTAAAGAATTTTTGTGAGTTTGAGACAAACTTTCAACAATTGCCAGGAAGCAGAATCTCAACAAATTGTGATTAATGCTCCGGAGAATGGCAGTTTTTCACCTTGTTTTATACCTTACAATCAAAGAAGGAGACATTAATGGTTTATATGAAATCCATTGGTGATAGATTAGGGAGGTGGGAAAAAACAAAGCTGGGGGTTGGGGGTAACCTCTGGGGTTGGATAAAAACTAAAATGATAGACACAGACTTCATTTACTTAGGTGGGTGCCGGATAGATAACAGTCCACAATAAACATGATAACAATAACAATAAAGGAATTTGTGATATCTGTCCTGGTACCCAGGGCATTTGGTTGTGCCCTGAGGGGTCCAGAAAAAAGGGAAATTACAAGTAACCTTGACATTTCTATGCTATGTTACCTTAGATGCAAAAGGCTCAGTTAAGTTAAAGATTGACCTTTGTCAGGGAAGATACTGGCCTGGGACCTGGGACCTGGAACGTGACTACTCACCATAACTCTTTTAGTTTTAATTTCAGACCATCCTTTGTGGTTACTTAAGATCTTAGAGTTTATAAGACTGCCATGCAGGCCTTCCCTGAACTTGTCAGATTAGCATGTGGCCCCTTTCATCTACCAATGAAAAATCCAGAAATATGGCAATGAGAAGTAGAAAGGACTTCAGAGGTGCAACCTGCATAATGACTTGTTGAAGAGCTCATTAAACATATAAAGTAAAGCTACTAAAACTATAAAGGCACTTTGTATGCCCTGCAAGAGAAGGGGTATAAGTGTATATAAAATTATCACAGGCAAAACTTGGCCAATATTTACACAAATGTTTATACCACCATTACTATCCACAATTTTTGCTGGTATTTCTCCTGGTCTAGAAAATTCTCTCTGGCCTCTGCCAATTCAAATTCTTTTGGCCTTCTAAGTCCTCTAAGTGTCACTACTTAAAAAAACAGAATTGGCCCTACCTTCACTCCCCATGCTTTACAGCTTAGTTGGGAAGCAGACATAATGTATAGACAAATTGCAATAAATATTTGACAGCCTATGGAGAAAAGCAGGCATATTGTGTATTTATAAACTGAATTTGTTAGATCTTAGAATTGTGTAAGAAGTTATGTTTATTGGTCAGTTCAGGCAATAGAATAAATCAAAATATATTTCTTACTGAAGTTTAAATGTTTGAAGGAATCTATGTATATAAAAGCCTACGTGACCGAATGACCATTCAAGCGGTTGCTATGATGCGCACTGACCACCAGGGGACAGATGCTTAACGCACAGGTCTGGATTGGGCCTGCAGGGATCAGGCTGAAACCAGCTATCCAACATCCCCTGAGGGGTCCTGAATTGCAAGAGGCCACAAGCCAGGCTGAGGGACCCCGTCAGTGCGTGAATCCATGCACCAGGCCTCTAGTTTAAGTCATAAATGGGAATGATCACTTAACAAAGTTTGGTCTATTGAATTTGAGTTGACCAAATGTTAAAGTTCCCCTTTGAAAGTGGTTAAATGTATTAGATTTATAAATACAATCTTAAGACTTATAAAGATAACTTGAAAACTTAAAACTAAATTTTAAAATGTGTATGACTTGAATACATTGAAGATTCATTTTTAAATAATTAATTTAAAAGATTACTTTAAAAAGTAATGATAAATGTATTTTCTCTACATAAATCAGTGGTGCTCAACCTTCTGGCCCTTTAAATACAGTTCCTCATGTTGTGACCCAACCATAAAATTATTTTCGTTGCTACTTCATAACTGTAATGTTGCTACTGTTATGAATCGTCATGTAAATATCTGATATGCAGGATGGTCTTAGGCGACCCCTGTGAAAGGGTCGTTCGACCGCCAAAGGGGTCGCAACCCACAGGTTGAGAACCGCTGACATAAATACTTTCTGCAGTCACTCTAAAACAAAATCACTTTGACAGCAAACAAGGTTAATCACTGGCCTAATTAGCAGTGAGGGCTTTGCTACTGCTGTTTTCTAGGTGATAATAATGACCATTTCCTGAGCTCTTACCATCAGCCAGAAACTGTTCTGAGTACTTTTCACATAACTAATTTAATTCTCATAACAGCCCTATAAAGTCAATAATTTTTATCATTCTCATTTTATAGGCAGAGACTAAGGCTCAGAGAAGCTGAATTATTTGCCTAAGGTCACACAGCTAGTAAATGGTGGAGCTAGAATTCGAACCAATGCAGTTGTGTAGAATAAATGGACTTTAAGATAGGAAGCCAGGCTAGGTCTCTCTATTTTTACAATACTCTATACTTATACACTGAGGCCAAGAAGAATATCAGAAATATTTTATTTAAAAGACACTAGATTATTTATAATAGTCACAATGTTGACTTTTGGATATTGGGTTTATTTTTTTCTTCAAATTTTTCTATAATAGTTTTATTGTTTAATAATAGTTTTAAATTATAATATTCTTTGTTTAATGTATTTTTATTGATTTCAAACAGGCAGGGAGGAGAGAGAGATAGAAACATCAATGATGAGAATCATTGATTGGCTCTCTCCTGCACAAGCCCTACTGGGGATTGATCCTGCAACCCTGGCATGTGCCCTTGACCCCAATCAAACCTGGGACCCTTCAGTCCACAGGCTGATGGTCTATCCACTGAGCCAAACCAGCTAGGGCTATCCTATTTTTAAATGTGTCTGCAATCCATATAGAAGTACATATAACAAAAAGTTAACACTCCTCACCCTAGAGTTAACAAAACTCCTCACAGATAGTAACAGTGTACCATACATCCTTTCATACTTTTTCTACCCATGTACAAATATCACATTCTGAAATCCTCTGTGCATGTATTACCTGTGACCTTTTAATTTATAAATCTTGGAGATACTTCTTTGTCAGGGAAGATAGCTCTACTTCATTTTTCCTTTAATTAGTTAACTGTCTCATAATTTTATTTAAACCAACTTCTGATGGTCATTATTATTTCCAACTTTTCCACTAATAAAAACAATGCTTACAAGTGACCATACTTGCGTATTTTTGTGCATGTGTACTTCTATAAGATAGATGCCTACTTTGCTGCTCAAAGACATTCTCATTTATTTTTATTTTGGGCAGTTTTATATTTTTATTCGACAATTAGCAGTTAGTTCTCACCCACATTAACTGTTTCTAGATTTTTGAAAGCGGGGACAGGTATGTAGGTGACCAACATATAGAGCTTGTTTGGTGAAGCTTCATCCTTGTTGTGTTCTGGACAACTGCACCGGATACAGTATGGCCCAGACAGCTTAGTTGAGCCTGGAGTCAGTGCACATATATGGAGCTCCCATCTCCTTCATGGCAAATTTCCAGATCTCTCTGAGTGCCTGAGAGGCACACTTTTTGAAACCCACTCCATGGATGTGCCTGTGAAGGCTGATGGTGTATTCTCTGGTCACTATCTCATTGATGGCAGAATGTCCCTTGTTCTTCTCACTGCCCTTCTGTGTTGCAGTCACTGTTGCCAGGGCCATGTTGGAAAGCTCTCATTTTTAATTTTAATATATATCAAAATGCCCTCCAATGGGTTATATTAATTTTATTGTCCCTTTCATAATTTAAAATAATTTTTAAGCTCAGAAAAAAATTCCAGTCAATTAAAAACAAAAACCAGACATTCATAAAAGGTGTATAATTCACATATTATACTATGGCATCCCCCAAATGTAATATGACCATGACTCCTAAGTCAGCCAGCATCTGGAACAGCGCTTATCCTAAGGGCTTCAGTGAAAGCTGCTGAACCAGGAAGGAGCTCTGGCGACCTTTCTAAACTCGCTCAGGAAAATTAGATTCCAATGATCTCTGTTGCCATCTGGTGGCAACTCCCCAAAGGTGAAACCTCCTGTGACAATTTCTAAGAAGTCACTCATTCTAGTTAATTACTTCCTGTGTACATTATTCTGTATGAGGCATTATTTCATCATTCATGGTTAATGGTTACTAAATGCATTTTTTAAATTATTTTTAAAAATCATGTTACTTCTAAATTATTTCCATTTCTTGAGACAATTAGCTGATAGTGAAGTGATTACCAAAAATATCCAACCTACATGTTGTATAGAAGAAATCTCTTCTGTCAATCTTTTACTTCTACAGAAAGAAAAACATAAAATTGTATTTTTCCTGTAAAAAAATCAATAAAAAGATTAATATATATATATATAGATATAGATATAGATATAGATATAGATATAGATATATAATATTTTTAAAAAGATAACCAACAGTCGGCAGAGTAGCTCATAGTTACTAAATTTAACATGTATTTGGCTTTGTTCCCTTTACACTCCTTATTTCTCTCTCCACTGGCATGTTCTTGTCTAAGTCACTATTCTTTCATGTTTACTAATATGTGTCAAGGTCTCAGGATGCAGCTGGAAAAAGGATAGAAAGGGGCCCTGCTCTCATGGAGGTTAAGGTCTAGGAGGGAAGTCCAACTTTGAACAAGTGATTTCAAGAGTGAATCATGTAATAACAAGAAAAATGTGGGAAGGAGGAAGGGTACAGCAGTGGGGTCCCTGAGGAAGTGGCCTTGAAGCTGGCACCTGAGGATTAGCAGGAAGTGGCATGGCACCAGTCTCCACTTGGGCTTCCTCAACGGCAGTTTGTCCTTCTGTAGTATAACCACAGCAAGTGTGGCCAAGGGTCAAGTAGCACTTGGGAGAGATATATGATTAACACAAAAGTGCAAAGTCAGTCCCAAATCACCAAGAACCTTTATTTCACTTATGTCAAACTGAAAAAGCCATTAAAATAAAACCACTGTCAATTCACAAAACACTTTTACATCAATCACACTTACTAAGAGAAAAGTGAAATCCCTGAGGAGTTGCCCACAATAAATAAAGCACTTAGGATGTGCTGAGTTTGAAGGAAAATGTCCTGAGACCGTTCAATTTGGGGAAGTCGATGGCCCTTTGCAAACTTCAATTTCTGAAAAGGATATCCAACTGCTGCAAGTTTCCTGTCATGACAAGAAGCTGCCACTTTCAATAGCACCTTACATGAAAAGAGGGAAAAGAATCCAGCTTCTTTCTATCAGCTTGCCCATAGCTCTGGAAAAGCTACTGCACAGAGCAGGAGAGGACAACATTTGCCTTGTGGGAACGGAATTTTACGACCTACTGAGTAAGTACTGGTGCTATTTTAACTTGTCATGAACTAAAATGAACCGCTTTCTCAGTGCACGAGTGTTGTACAAAGGGAACATAATCTCCCAGGTGTTTGTGGGGGATAAAAGAAGACCTGGGTTTTTTTGTGAGATGGTAAGGTTAATGCTTTAAAGAAGACCCAGGACTGAGGGCTGGCTTTGTGACTCTAAATTTCTCTTCAGTTAATAGTCAAAATATCACAGTTTGTTGATTCTAGGATGTACTTTTTTCTTTACACACTTTAGCATCTCAAATTCAAAAGGGCTTGGCCAATTAACTATCACAAGTTAACTGTCAGCTCTCTCCCACCCTTCTTTCTTAGTGGTATATATAATAGTATATTTTATATTGGATGTTTCTTCATTCAATTAAATAAGGTGCTGTGTAGTCCAGGAGACACAGTAAGTCACATAAAAATAAATCTGACATTTAAACCCTGGTAATTTTCCCAACTGAGATGCCAGCAAAAGCATTTGGCGTCTTACATTTCAACATGAGCATCAGCGCCGCAGGGAGGGTGAGAAGAACACTGATGCGGGCTGAGCTTGCACTCTCGTTCTGGTTCTGTCCAGAACCAGCTGGGACAACAGTAAGGAAACTGATTTCACACTTTTGGGTCTCAGTTCCTCATCTGTAAAATGAGAAAGTATGATCAGAGTCTTCCAGCCAAAAACAAAGGTGATTTTAAATCTTGCACCTTTGAGAGTGTGTCACTGTGCCACAGCACACTGCCCCAAAGCCCCAGCAGCTTCTTGTGCAGGCTGATGCTCAGACACCTCTCCAGCCATCCCGGTTCCCCATTCCCCCAAGAGTCAAGGCTCCAAATCCAGAGACTGTTCTGGACCAAGCAAGAAATGCAATTTATCCACAATTTTAGTAACTGACTGGGGAAGGATCATTCTTGAGTCTAGGCCAGTTTGTCGACTTCTTTTAGAAACTGCAGAACTCTACTAGCTAAGTTAAACTAAATGTCTACCATGAATTTAAAATATCAGAGAATTACAGCAGGGTTCACTTCAAAGTCCTCATGATTGACATAATTTCTACAGATTCGGCTTCTCTGAGTGCCTCCTTCCATGCCAGAGAAACACCAGCCAGAAAAGCTCTGTTTTCTGAAAGAAAATAACAAAGATATGTCATTTGAATTAACCATTCACCTCAGCACCCTGCTCCTACCTTGAGATTTTACTCAACATGAATTAAAAAAAAAACAAATGGTAAGAAATGGGTATTCTAAAATGAAAAATTAGTTGTGATAATAGCATCCATCAGTTTATGGTAAACCAGAGGCCCAGTGCACAACATTCGTGCACTGGAGGGGAGGTGCCCTAGGGGGATTTCTGACTGATGGCTTAAGTCGCAGTCAGACATCCTTAGCGCTGCCACAGAGGCGGACTCCCGTCACTGCTGCTGTATTCACCAGCCAGCAGCCCAGCTTGTGGCTGAGCAGCACTTCCCCTGTGGGAGTGCACTAACCACCAGGAGGCAGCTTCTGCATTGAGCATCTTCCCCCTGGTGACCAGTGCACGTCATAGCAACCAGTCATTCTGCCATTCGATCGATTTGCATATTACCCTTTTATTATATAGGATATTATATAGGATAATACATGTATTTATTTTTTTATATTTTATTGATTTTTCACAGAGAGGAAGAGAAAGGGATAGAGAGTTAGAAACATCGATGAGAGAGAAACATCGATCAGCTGCCTCCTGCACACTCCCCACTGGGGATGTGCCCACAACCAAGGTACATGCCCTTGACCGGAATCAAACCTGGGACCCTTCAGTCCGCAGTCCAACGCTTTATCCACTGAGCCAAACTGATTAGGGCTGTATTTATATTTTGATACACATATTTTTAAATTCAAAAGTTATCATCTGTCTTGGGGATGTAAAGTACAGCATAAAGAATATTCAAATAATATTGTAATATCTACGTACAGTGTCAGGTGGTACTTGAAATATCAGGGGTAACACTATGTAAAGTATATGACTGCCCAACCACTATGCTGTACACAAAACCAGGAAGGGAGCAGAGAGATTGTTCCACTTCCATTCCTGCATTCTACCTGCCTCTCCTCTCATTCCCAGGAACACACTAAGATCAGAAATATGCAAAAGAAATAGAAGGAAAGGTATTTGAAGCTGTCAATGTTAATAGAATATTTTGGGGATGAGCAACAAATCTGTGTTGGCCAAATAAAAATAAATAAATAAAAGGACAAACTATGCAAGAGGGTCAATTCTTTTTCTAATACATTTTTATTGATTTTAGAGAAAGAAGAAGGGAGATGGAGAGAAAGAGGGAGGGACAGAGGGAGAAACATCCATTGGCTGCATCGTACTGGGAATCAACGCCACAATCAGAGCATGTGCCCTGACTGGGAATCAAACTGATGACGTTTTGGTGCATGGGATGACACTCAACCAACCGAACAACACTGGCCAGGGCAAGAAGATCAATTCTTTAAAACAGTTTTTAATTAAAGAAGTAATAAATTTTCATTGCAGACAAATGAAAACACCTGGTCAAATAAAAAGAAAAATTATTACCTGTTTGAGAACATATCCTTTCAGACCTTTTCTATATAGATATAGATAGATATAAATATATAGATAGATATAGATATAGATATAGATAGATATAGATATATAGATATGCCTGATTGGATTAAAAGAATTATACTTTATGAGGAAATCCATTTAATATTGCTATTTTGGCTTTGAAGGCATTTCGAAACATTTGTAAAGACTGACAGTGACTTGGGGCATGTTGCAAGCACTTGAATGCCAAAGAACATGAGTCATCTTTGCAGCAACGGTTGACTTAGTAGTCCTGGTTCAGAGCAGTAGTAATCTGTGGCAGGATGACCCCTATGATGCCCTTGTGTGTTTGGTGAGTGTACTAATATTTGCCTTATTTCTATTGACTTCTTTTTACTTGATTTTTCCCCTTTGGGGAATGAAAAGGTGAAGATCACGTGTGATTTGCTGTGAGCACTGCTTTTAATGTAGGTGAGTAATACCCACAAAAGAGCTTAATGAGAGCAAGATAAAGGGCTATAGAATAATGAATGTAGGGGAAATACCCTCATTCAAATAGGCATGGAATGGTCTCCAGTCCCCTTTCAATGGTGGGATCCAAATAAGTCAGCCTACAGGAACACCACACCCACCAGCATGCCTGGCACAAGAACTTGCTTGCGTGCAGTGGTGTTACAAAGAAGCATCAGCCCTGGCCAGTTTGGTTCAGCAGGTCATGGGGTCAGCCTAGGAACCAAAAGGTCATGAGGTCAATTCCAAGCCAAAGGCATGTAACAAGGACATGGTCCAAAGGCAAGTGTGGGAAGCAAACCAATCAATGTTTCTCTCTGTCCTCCTCCACACCTTCTCCTCTCCCTCCCTTCCCCTCTCTCTAAAAATCAATGGAAAAAAAGTATCCTCTGGTGAGGATTAAAAACAAAAAAAGCATCAAAGCCTTCAAAAATACTATCACCAGTCTAAGTGTAACTTGATGACATAAAAACTAATGGCTCTTACCATTGATGTTACTGGTAGATCAAACTGTAATTATCAACCAAAGAATAATCTGGGTCATCTGCAAAAAGCAGAACACAAAGCAACATGAAGCCAACATTTTTTTCATAGGATCTTGGCCCTTTCAAATCAAGACACTTGACTCAAAGATTCTAGTAATTGACCTTTTGTAAGAAGGCAACAAAGCATACAAATGGTAGTCATGACTATAAACCAGAGAATATTCTGGAAATTCCTATTATTATTTTTTTGTCCTTTTTCATCCATGTCTAGCTAGCTGCCCCTATAGTAAAATCATGTTCAAATATTGGACAAAAGTAAGTCCCACATTATCCTGTAATTATAAGACAGTAAGAAATAATGTAAATCCTTATGTTCTTCAAAAGACATGATTTCAGTTATTAATTTTTTCCCCAGTTACTAAATTTTTGCTAAGCTGTTCCATGCAGCAATAGCTGTCCCTCCCCTCATTCCCCTGAACGTAGTTAGGTATATCTTTCTTTATTCAAATAATAGATATTTGTTCTGTACCTATTATATGCCCAGTGCTGTGTTAGGTATTGTGAGTGGTACAGGAAAAAGGAAAGTGCTTACCCTCAAGGATATCATCATCATTCAAAGAATATAACTAACAAAAAATGCTAAAATGCATGTTTCCCCCAGAGGGGGGGAGGAGCAGTGACTAGTGAAAAATCCAATTATGGGCAATGCATAAAATATACAATATTAAGTTACATGGTTTTAAATAGCTATGCCTTCTGTAAATTATATTTCTGTATAATCCAAAGGAAACTTAGCTCTTCCATTCTCATGGCCCAAGATAAAATAATCTCTTAAGTAAGACTGCCTTCTAAGAAGTTCTTTTTCGCACTCCAGGAGCTAAATTCTCTTGGATAGCTATAAAATAGATACCAATTACCAAATTGCACTGTGGACACATAGCATTATAGTAAGATTCTAATATAGACTTATTGTTTCAGAAATTTGATCTAATTATTCCCTTCTTGCCCTTTATTTCACTATTCTAGCTACTCAGACTTAAAGAAACCCTGACAAGCATTTCCAAAGATCTTTCTTGCTGGCATACCTGGTAAACTCTTAGGAATCGGGAGAGGTCCTCTCCTGTAAGAAATGAAAACCAAAGCCTATCAGAGAAGTTCTTGTTTTCCTAGTTTTCCACATCACACAACAAGCATTTTGCACTCTCCTCAGATCTGGCTTCTGCTTTAGAGGGTCAAGAAAAGTTCCAATGAAGCCAAAGGCCTGAGCACTGACTACTGGAATGCGAGATGCAGACATTCTGGTGTGCTGAGGAGCGAGATGCTCAGTGGTCATACGCACAGGGCCCTGCCCCCACAACCAGACTGGCAGGAGGAACGTCTCAGCAAGTGAAATGGGAAGTGCAAACAGCTCCTACCTTCCTGTGAGGCTCAGAAGAGTTTAATTCCTATGAACTGTTTTGGATGATGATGATCATGCCATCTTCCCCTCCCCCCACAAAAACCCACCCCATTATCTTTTTAAAAACTGGATTGAAAATTCAACAACTTAGACATCAAGGTGCCTTATAGTATATGAAACAAAAGTTCCTCTTCTCTCAGGATGTTTTATGTCAGGGACAGCAAACTTTTCTGTCAAGAGCCAGATGGTAAGTGATTTGGGCTTTGCTGGCTACAGTCACTTCTCCTGCAACTCTAGTCAACTCTAGTGGGAAAGCAGCTGTAAACAAACAAGTGTGGTCACGTTATAATATAACTTTATATAGCCTTCGCCGCCGTGGCTCAGTTGGTTGGATGGCATCTCATGCACCAGAGGTCACCGATTCAATTCTCGGTCAGGGCACTTGCCTGGGTTGCAGGCTTGATCCCCAGTAGGGGCTTGGTTGCATGCAAGAGGCAGCTGATCGATGTTTGTCTCTCCCTTGCCCTTCCTCTGTCTCTAAAATCAATAAACACATATTTTATAAAAACTTTATATATTTAAGGGGGAGAGGTAGAGGTGGAAGAAGGTATAGGAGGATAAATGGTGATGGAAAAAGTAAAAGAAAAAAGAAAAAACCTTTATAGACAAACACAGAAATTTGAATTTCATACAATTTTCTCATCACAAGATAGTATTCTTTCCATTTTTTTAAATCATAAAATACAGGCACTACCAAAAACAGGCAGGTCAAATTTGACTCACAAAGGGCCAGAGTTTGCTGACTGCTGCTCTCTGCAGGCTATGAGAAAGGTATAAGACTCATACATGAATAATAAAATTCACACTCAGGCATGATATCGTCCTCCCAGAGCTATGACTGGAAAAACCCATTTCACCTTTGCCCTGAAATTACTATTTCCAAAAATCTAGCAAATGCAATGGTATCTGTGTTTCCATTCTAATGTCTTAGAACACTAATGACAAAAATGTTTATTAAAAGTATTTTTCTTCATGTGAAAGGAAGCTGGTCATTACCTTGCTAAGTTCAGCCCTGTAGCCTTTCCTGGTGGGGCTGCATTCTTCTGGGGGCAGTAGTAATTCTCATACATGATGGGTGCTAGAGGCATCAAGAAACAAAACATGAAGAGGCAGGTGTCTTCCACTGTCAGCAACATATGACAACAGAGACTGACAGAATTGCTGAAACGAAGCCCCGCCCCCGCCACTCCATTTACCTGGGGGAGTCTGTCCAGTTTTTCGCTGATTCACAAAGTACTCAATGTCCTTCTCGATGCTGCACATCTCTAAACTCTTACGGACTTCCTCATACATCTAACAAAAAGATAGACCAAGGAAGAGGGATTCCATAAAACCTGCGATTTGGCTTATTAAAACAGGGGCTTTCATACATGGCTGACTCATTTCTAAATTTTATTTTGGAAAGATTTAAAAAAATATGTTGATGGGGCAAAGTAAACAGATACCAAGCCCCAAGACCAATGCCACACAGAGACACAAAGACAATTACTTGGAGAAAAGTTCTTCCATTCCATCCTACAGGTTTTCCTTGTATTTAACTGTTCTTCTAAAGTGAATATATCGTCTGAGTGAGAGTGGCTATTTCTTAGCAAAGGTTGTGATAACTTGAGTCTGGCCCCTCTGAGATTCAGGTTCCCCAGGAGGATTACTGTGCACAAATTAAGCTTGGATAACGGCCTAGGAATACCTTGAAGTAAATTCTGCACCCTGGAGTGACCATTAGCCGGGGCATCGGTCAGCTGCTAGTACTTGGTGCTGTCCTGGAGTGACTCTTGGGACTCACATTCATGGTGTAACATCTCTGTCTTCCATAGATTGAACTGTATTCAAATCTCCTTTCTCTGCCCTCCTGCTCTGAATTTCTTAAAGAAAAAGTCATAGCAGTAAAAGAGGCCAAGAGGCAGGCAGGTTAGGTGCTTATCTGGGTCCTTTTATCAATCAACTGTGTGGCCCTGGGTAAGTCACTGTACTTCTCTGTGTTTCAACTGAGAGGAGTGAACTAATAAATGTCTATAGTTCTTTCCATGCTAATGGATGCCGCTGATTTACCTCATCGCTGGTGACACACTGTTTTGACAGCTGATTCACGTGTAACCACAATGCGTTCCGAAAGAAGTTTATTCGTTCATATTCTTGAGCTTCCAACGCCTACAGAAACATAACCACAGGTAAATACATATGCAGAGAAAGGGCCCATTTGTCTAGATTGGCTATGACTTAAGAAACAGTATCACCCCTCAAGTATGCAAGCTTATTGTCCATTTAGGGTACTCCCCTCACCATCAAGGAAGCTCATAAACCCTTACAGCAAGCAAGGAATGCAGATGAATTCTAATATGGTATTAACACTAACACAATGGGGTATAATTCTGAAGGTAAGCAGTTGTGATGAATTCAGACACTCTGGTTCTAACCTGAATTCCAGCTCACATTTCCAACTGCCTAAGGGTCATCTCCACCAAGGCAGCCTGCCAGAGCCTCTGGTTCAAAACTTTGCTCATCCCCACACACTCCACCATGAATGAATTCAATTGGCAAGATGGTCATAATTGTTGATGCTAGTTGATGAGTACAGGGGGTCCTTGCACTTGTCTTCTAAAGTTGTGGTTTTTTAAGTTATTGCCTGAACAACAGGTTTTTTAAATGTAAATAACAATTTTTGGAATATCAAGATATTCTATAAAGTGAATAGTATTCTATTCAATAATGAATGTAATATATTCATGTATTTTTATTATATTTTATTGATTTTTAACAGAGAGAAAGGGAGAGGGATAGACTGTTAGAAACATTGATGAGAGAGAAACATGGATCAGCTGCCTCCTGAACACTCCCCACTGGGTATGTGCCCACAACCAAGTTACATGCCCTTGACCGGAATCAAACCTGGGACCCTTGAGTCCACAGGCCGACGCTCTATCCACTGAGCCAAACCAGTCAGGACTATTCATGTATTTTTAAAATATTGGATACATTTTACAATGTAAATTTTTTTTTAATATATTTTATTGATTTTTTACAGAAAGGAAGGGAGAGGGATAGAGAGTTAGAAACATCGATGAGAGAGAAACATCGATCAGCTGCCCCCTGCACACTCCCCACTGGAGATGTGCCTGCAACCAAGGTACATGCCCTTGACCGGAATAGAACCGGGACCTTTCGGTCTGCAGGCCGACGCTCCATCCACTGAGCCAAACCGGCTAGGGCTACAAAGTAAAATTTTAAACATAATCAAGAGTAGAGAAATAGTATAATGAATTCCCATGTAACAACCACCCAGCTTTGTCAAAAATTTTGACCACCTTTGCTTTAGATTCTGTTAAAGCTCCTGTGTGCTTTTCCCAAACTCTGTCACCCTCCTCCTTCCCCAGACATAGTAGCCATTGTCCTAAATTTTATCATTCCCATGCATGTTTTTATATTATGCATTGTTTTACATGTTCTCAAACCTTATAAAAAATGGCTTTACTCCAGGCTTTCCCAAGAGAGTGTGGAGTTAAGGAAGTAAAGCAAAAAAGAGTGTTTTAGCTCTGGCCAGTGTGCTCAGTGGTGAGAGCATCAGCCCACCCACCAAGGGGTCTTGAGTTCGATTCCCAGTTAATACATACCTAGGTTGCAGGTTTGATCCAGGCCCCAGTCAGGGTAAGTACAGGAGGCAACCAATCCATGTGTCCCTCTCACATCAATGTTTCTCTCTTTCTCTCTCTCACTCTCTCTCTCCCCGCCCTTTCTCTCTCTTTCTCACTCTCTTTCTCTCCTCCCCCCCTTTCCACTCTCTCTAAAAAACAATGGAAAAAAATATCCTCAATGAAGATTAACAAACAAACAACAACAAAGAGTTGATTAGAAGAGGGAGAGTGACCCACAGCATCAGATGGTAAAGACCGGTCAACTAAGATTAGAAACTGCAGTTTCCTGCATTTTCCTTATCAAATACCAAGTGCATGTGAGGCTCTCTGGGTAATTACTTAACCATTAACTGATTCCTCTGTTTCATGCTGGTGCTAACGGAACATTAGAAGCAGGCCACTCAACCTCATACCAAGGGGATCACTTGTTCCTCCGAGAGGACAGGGGCAGGGAGCAAACCCAGGACCAGCAGGCTGGGACAGGAAAGGGCAATGAGGATGTGGAGACAGCTCCTTCAAGAAGCCGGGCTGTAAGGAGAGGAGAAGGTAGAGATGGGAAGCAATAGCTGCTAAGTTTTAAAGCCAGGGGGGGAGCTGAGTTTGCATAAATGATAATGGAAGAAATCCCCATAAAAGGGAGCTATGCACAAGGCAATGGGGACAGGCAGCTGAATGGGATCCTGAGCCCAGATGGTGGAAGAAGCCACTTCTGTGCTATAGCAGGAGAAAAGGAGGGAAGGGGTATGTGTAGATCAGCAGTTTGCAAGTTTGAATTGGCATCAGAATCCTCAGCAGGGCTTCTGGGCCCACATCGGGAGTTTCTGATGCAGGAGGTCTGGGACAAGTTCCCCGGTGATGCTAATGCTATGGGTCTTGGCACCTCACTTTGAGAACCACTGATAAGAAAATGTGTAGAGAGGGCAACTGAAAATTGAGGAAGTTTCTGGGCCATGTCTTATTTTCTCTTGTAAACACAATGTGCTGAAAATGAAGGGGAAGGGGAGATGGTGAAATCAAAGGTGGAAGGAGGCTAAAACATTCTGAAGCCTGCTCACCTGCTGTCTGCATTTTCTCTCTCACATACCAAGTGCACACGAGGCTCTCTAAGTAATTAATGAACCATTGATTGCTTCATCTGTTTCATGCCTGTGCTAATGGAACATTGAAAAAGGCCTTGAACAGGGCCGGACAGAGTAGGGAAAAGAGAGAAATGAGGTTCAGGGAGAAACAAGCCAGTTCCCTCCATTCTCCACTCCATCTTCTGATCTCCAATCAGCCCTCGAGCAATCCTAACAGAGCTGGTAGACATAATGAGCAGATGGCACATTTCTACAAAAGTAGACTCTCCGAATTCTGTAAGCAAGACCCGCCCCCTCCTGAGCAGCGTCTGGCTGGGCTACCTCGCAGGCCTTGATGTGCTCGCTCTGCCACTCCTCTCGGACCTTATCCAGCATGTTGATGTGCAGCATATACGCCTTGTCTGCAATGAAGGTGAGGGGCTTGGGTTCAGCAAAGGGCAGAGGCAGCTCCTCGCAGACCCACCCATCAGGCTCATCATCCCAGATGGCAAATGAAACTCGCAGTGAGCGCACCAGGCTCCATGAGCTCTGAACACTGGAAGGCCATAATCACATCGCTCACCCTCGTAATATCTTTGTGAAATAAGCACCGAACCAAGCAATTATCAAGAAATGACCCAAGGAAGGAGAAGTGAGAGCAGCAGGGGAACCTCTGCTCTCGGGGTTTTCTTTGTCTAATTCCACCTCAACAGTTTCCACCCCTTTTCATTTTCAGGGAATGTATCCAATGAGAGATGCAGAGAACTACCTTGAGCCCAAAAGGACACCGTGTTACTTTAGTTTTGGATTTAGAGACTTCTTAAGTGACCGTGGTCATGAGAGGTTTATTTCCTGCAGGACAAGCTGGGGATTAAAAGCTTGGAGCTTAGATTTCAATGATGAGGCTTCCAGATGTGGCTGTTTCCTTCAGAGCAGGTAAGAGTTAATCAGGGCTGAAAAGGGCTTTTTAAGTAAATGTTCCAGGAAAAAATCAGAATGAGCCCCAGATCACAAAGCAGCTGCCACATGCCCCTACCATCTCTATCCTATTACATGTACAGCTGCCAGACCGAGCAAGTGTTAGCCAGAAACTGGCAGCTATTCACTTCCTCAGGTTCCCTACCCTTCCTTCCTTCCTTTCCCCCCTCCTGTTTCTCCCTTCTGAAAGCCCATTGCAAATCCGTATGTTCTTCACTGTTAGGTATACCAGACTACCTTTCTCTGACAGATTTAGGATAAGGTAAACCCCACCACAACCCTCCCCAACCCCGGGAGCCCCCTCACCGGAGTCTTCTGCGGCTGTCTTCGAGGTTGCCAGTTTCACAAAAAGCTGTGAGGACAAAAAACAAACAAACAAGGGATCAGGAATGCTGGACCAGGATTCTGTCGGCAAAAAGATCTAGAAGCAATGGCTGCAAAGAAACACGTGCTAGTACGAGTCTTCCATAGGGTTCTCCCATGAGCAAATAATTCAACTTGCCCTCTAATCTTTCACCACTGCAAAATAGCCATCAAGCATCTTGCCCTATGTCTTCCTAAAGCCATACTCCTGCCCTCTCATTGCTGATAATCTTCTATCCAGATTTTTTTTAATTAAATTTATAATACACCCAAGCAGGAGGCAGCCTGGCTACAAAGAATACATGAATTGAGCTTTAAAGAAAGATGGAAAAAAATCAAAACTCCCTCCTCCACTTATCACCCCACTCCCTCCCCATAGACTCCTTTCTCTAGCTCTTCCACAACCCCAAAAATGTGAAGGGTTTTTCTGGCTCAGAGGATCCTAATTAGCCTAAAGGAAGATATTGCCAGAAGCTTGGGGAGCAGGTCCCTTTTTAATTAAGATCATTGATTGGCTTTAACTTGAGATAGTAAATCTCAGAATTTTCAGGTGGTCAGCCCTCCCAGGTACCTTTTCCTGTTGCTTCGGGTTTGCCAGGTTGGCACTTCGGTGGACAGCCTGCTCTGCGTCATCTTTGTCTCGGCATTTCTGCTCATAGTTCTTCTTTGCCTTAGTTGTTATGAGCCAAAAGAGGACCAAAATAGGTGAGCTGAACATCACCCTGAAAAGCAGCCATCCTAGACTGCCAAGCACAGCAAATACAGGGCACCCTGAACAGGGCTGCAATCACCATTAGAATGTGGCTGCTCAGAAGGCAGATGCTCTTTCTTGTCTATTGCTGCAACATCTCTCTACCCTTTTCCAAATGATGTATGTACTGGCAGTCTGATCAAGGAAATAAAAGCTCTTATTTGGCAAACAAAGTGCATGAGCATTAAAAACTGACCAGAACAAAAGATGGCATTTCAGATGGGAAAAATTAAAATACCTATCCTATATAATGAAAGGCTAACATGCAAATCGATCAAATGGCAGAATGACTGGTTGCCATGACACGCACTGACCACCGGGGGGCAGACACTCAATGCAGGAGCTGTCCCCTGTTGGTCAGTATGCTACCATAGGGGGAGTGCCGCTCAGCCAGAAGCCTGGCTCACGGCTGGCGAGCATAGCAACAGTGGCAGAAGCCTCTCCTGCCTCCGCAGCAGTACTAAGGGCCCCTCAGGGGATGTCCAAATGCTGGCTTAGGCCTGCTCCTCAGAGGCCGGGCTGAGGGATCCGCCCCCCCCCCCCCCCCCCCCCCCCCCCCCCCAGTGCACGAATGTCATGCACCAGGCCTCTAGTCCTATATAATAAAGAGCTAATATACTAATTAGACTGAACAGCCAAACGACCTTCCAGATGAAGCCAGGGCTACAAGGGGCTTTGAGGGCCAAACCCCTTGCATTGGGCCTCTAGTGTAACTATAAAATATGTAACCCAGCCCAGCCAGTGTGGCTCAGTGGTTGAGCATTAAACTATGAACTGGGATGTCACAGTTCAATTCCCGATCAGAGCACATGTTCCCTGTAGGGAACATGCAGGAGGCAGTCAATCAGTGTTTCTTTCTCATCGATGTTTCTATCTTCCTATCTCTCTCCTTTCCTCTCTTAAAAAAATTAAAAAAAAAGATTGAAGGGAAGGCATATAAATTTTTAAAAAACATAATCCAACATTCATAATCCTCAGAATTTAGGTTTATTAATCACTTGGTCATGGAAATTATAATTATGCTTCAATATTCTACGGTGCCTCACCAGTGCACATGGACCGTAGCATCAATCCCATGATTTCTGTTGCATAAGAATAGTCATGTTCCATTGTGAATTAAAGAACTCTGTTTGAGCCCAGTTTGATTCTTGATCAGGGCACTTGCCTGGGTTGTGGGCTCGATCCTTAGTAAGGGACATGCAGGAGGCAGCCAATCAGTGATTCTCATCAGTGATGTTTTTCTCACTTTCTCTCTCTCCCTTCCTCTCTGAAATCAATAAAAATATTTTTTAAAAAATAAATAAATATCAATAAAGACATATCCTCAGGTGAGGGTTTATTTTTTTGTCCCTCAGCTGAGGGTTTAAAAAAAGATTTTAAAAAAATAAATCAAGATTCAGAATAGTCACAGAGGGGAAAGCTCAAATCTAACAAGATAAATGGATCACATGGTATATATAATTTTGTGTCTTGGCCTAAAATATTTAAATTAACTTGCTATATTTTCCCATATTAGAAAGATAATATTATGTTCCTACTATCTAGTTTTATCCTCAATATTCCTAAAGAAGAAAAGTGAAATTACTAAAAGATTTGTTACATTAACAAATAACATTACTGAAATGGTATTTGAGTAGGAATATGCTCATAGACAGCACAGAATTTCAGGAAAAGGCAATAATGTGAAACTCACATCCATGGTTTTCTTGAATTGTAAGCTCCTTTGTTTATGGACAGCATCCATTATAAGTTCTGTCTGTGAAGAGAACACAAGCACTATTAATAAAAACAGAAATTATTGTTAATACCATCTTATCTTGAGGGATGTGTTCAAGATGGATTATCTCATTGAATCCTACTCAACCCAGAAGGTAGATGTACTATTTATTATTTCACAAATGAGGAAACTGCAGCAAAGAGGCTGAACAATTTGCCTAAGGTCTTATGGCTGATTAATGGAGGGGGTTCATCTTTGAACTTGGGCAGCCACCATTGAGAAACATTGATCACCTTAGAATAGTCTCTTCAGCAAATCTGGGATCAAGAAACTTTGGCGTCAAAAAGGACTTTTTAAACTTTTGTTAAAGTGCCATGTATATTTTAAAAGGGGTCCTTTTTCTGTAAGCTCATGTCGGCACAGTTAAATTAGAGACTAATAAACATTCACTTCTGTGGCATTCATCAATGACACACTCTTACCCAGCAAGGAGCCTGGACAGGATGAAGGGGAGAAATATTTGTAGGGCAGCTAAAAGAAGTTGTTCTCCTACTCTTTTTTAAAATACATATTTATTTATTGGTTTCAGAGAGGAAGGGAGAAGGAGAGGGAGAAAGAAACATCAATGATAAGAGAGAATCATTGATCGGCTGCCACTTGCATGCCCCCCACTGGGGATCAAGTCAGCAACCAGAGCATGTGCCCTGATCAGGAATCGAACCGTGGCCTCTTGGTTCATAGGTCGATGCTCAACCACTAAACTCAACAACCAGGCTGTTGCCCTACTCTTCACTCCATCTAATCCAGGAAAGGTAAACTACTCTGTTGTGTTCACTTGGGAAAATTTTCTTTATTGTGGCTGTGACATTAATGCACTTATTAGTCAAAGTAATGCAGCTAACAGTAAAAATGTACCTCAGACATAATAGTCGCTCCAATTTATCAAGCATTATCTGATAAGCAGTTTTCATGCATCACAACAACCTAGTACTCTTATTCCCATTTTCTTGACAGTAAACTGAGGTGGATCGATTTACCAAAGGTTAACACTCAGCAAGTAGAGTTGAAATTTGAGCCCAGGAACCTGACTTTTGTGCCCTTGTTCCTAATCATGACCCTAAACTACCATTATCTCTATGGTAGCTCTATAAAAGCAATTGAGAAGATAAAAAGATCAAGAAATGCAATCATTCAAAATGAACTATGACATTGCTCTTGTGCAAAATGATGTAATGCAAAATAATATTGAAAATTAAACTTGAATGTGGTTTCTTTTCTGCAATATTAAGTTGCTCTCTGTTACCACAACACACAAATACAGATTTTCAAGATATCTGGAGAGAATATCCCACTTCAAATACGAGCTTTGTAGAATACATGAACTTCCCTGGAGGGGACCCAAGAGGCCCTCAGAAAACCGAGGCATCATCTTCTCTGAGAGGGAGGGACCAGAAGTAGCCATGCGCCTGCTAATGGTGAAGATACAACAGAGAGAACAGACAGGGCCCCAACATGATCCCCCCATGGAGGGCTTGTGGGCAGATCCTTGTCATTACAGGCATGGAGCTGTGTATTTGCCAAGAGGAGGAGCTGGGTTTATTTATTTGATAACGGTTCCTGATTTTCACTGGCTCCATGGAGCAGATCAATTAGCAGTGTTGGTCTATTCCATGATCCTTTCTAGTCTGAATATATACACTGCCATTCCTCCAGTTTGAAAGCTGCAACTATTTTATAGTTTATGGCCCAAGCCAGGCCTCCTTATGCCCAAGTTCTATATAACACCTGCTTCAAGCACCTCTCAGATGGCTAGAAAGTTCTATGTGACAAACCTTTTCACTTCCTATCACTCCTCTCTCTGCCTTCAAGGATTCCTGGCATTTGTAATCAGTAGGATCCTAGAGAGCAGCAATCTACTCTCTCTGATATGTATAACACTGGGTCCCAGAGGACACACTATTGGTGACCTTTGTTCAACGCTACTCGATGGCACCAAGTCCTGCTCTGTCTGCTGCACCACCTTGATTTAAGTGTCCACATGCCCATGGTTCACTTAGAGGATGAGCCCACTCATAGAGGCCCCTGCAAGTCAAGGGTTCTCTTTCAGGTCTCCTTGGGGAGGCACTTCTTTGACGACTCGGACTTTCTAATCAGGCCAAATGCAATAACACAAAGTAGTGCAAAGACACAATCATCCCTGTTATAGGGTGGGGAAAAGTAAGAGGGAGGGGAAAAGTAAGACAGATTTATAAATGGCCCAAATAACTACTTAGTGAGCTGTATGTCTGTCTACCCCACTCAGACTGTATTCTGGAAACTGGAAGCATCACTCTCTGGAACCAAGGAGTTTCTTTTCTTTGGAGACTGCTCTCCA
>PVJC01020865.1:0-28764 GCA_004026665.1 Murina feae
GAGGGGTGAAAGGAAAAGAAAGGCAACATTTAAAAAACAACAACTCGTTTCCCAGCTTGCCTAGCTGAATGGCCAGCAAGGGGTCAGATACTCAGAGAGCTTCCATCTCTCTTGTTCACTTCTTGACCGCTTGCCAAAAGCAGTGCTGACTGGAAAGTAGAGGAAAGCAAACCGAGGTTGGAGATGGGGGCGGGGTGGCTAACACAGGGTTGTGGGGTAAGTTGCTGACAACTGGGGTCTATTTTATGCCATGGGGATTTCTGTTTCAAATTTGAATTAGACCTTGGCAGGTTTAAATTTTTTGGCTTATTATGACTTCTGGTTTCTATAAATATATGCATCCAATACTAATACATATACTAATATATATACTGGTATATTTACTAATACATGTATTCAAGTTCAAAATGTCTTTTTCAGAACACTTCTGGGTGGCACTGGTGTCAGTTTGCTTCTCTTAAAAAATATTTTATTGATTTTTTACAAAGAGGAAGGAAGAGGTATAGAGTTAGATGAGAGAGAAACATTGATCAGCTGCCTCCTGCACACCTCCTATTGGGGATGTGCCCACAACCAAGGTACATGCCCTTGACCGGAATCAAACCTGGGACCTTTCAGTCCACAGGCCTACGCTCTATCCACTGAGCCAAACTGGTTAGGGTACCAGTTTGCTTCTTAACAGCATGATGACTCTCTTTAATTTTCCTAGGTTTTACAGGTAAGGGGAATATTACATAGTCAAATATTGGGAGAAGGTGCAAAATTAAGGATGATTACATTAGTAGAAAAATCAAATATCAAAACCAAATTGACCCTTGAAAAACATACACAGATCTGAGTAGTCATTCTCACTGGCAGCACAGACTTCTATGGCTCTCCTGTGCGGAAACCTTCATTCATTCAACCACTCAAGAGTAGAGCTGCTCCCATGTGCATTCTCGCTGGTGCTGGCAGCACATTGAGTGAAAGTAGCACGGGGTCATCTTTAAGAGCATGCACTTTGCAGTTAGAGTTTATAGGTTGGCTCTGATCATGTTTCACGTTCTGAAACATGAGATTGTGTTTTTCCATTAAAAAGTGGTAATCATAATACCCATCTGTATTATTTTGTGGTTATTGAATGTGCTTAGCATAGTAAGGCAACAAAGGATATATTATTATTATTATTGGCAAAGGTTCTAAAATGTTTAATAGTAATAAAGAAGAAGAACATTATCTGAGAAATTTTCAGTTATTTGCTACGGGGCAGGCATTGTGCTAAACATTCTATGTGGATTATCCCTTTCTCACACCACTCTATGAGGAGGGCACGATTACAGCTCTATTTTACAGGTGAAGAAACTGAGACTCAGAAAGTCTTGGTAACTCATGGAAGTTATACTTAGGATGTGGCAGAGCTGGGATACCCACACAGGCTGTCTGGATTCCCAGTGTGCTGAGGTCAGCCTGCTCATGAAATCCCAGTATCCCCAGTGTGACCAGGTTAGCTTGCCCATAAAATCCCAGTATTCCCAGGGTGCTCAAATCAGCCTGCTCATAAAATCCCAGTATTCCCAGGGTGCCCAAATCAGCCTGCCCTTTCAACAGTGAGGGCCCTTAGGCCCAGAGGGGCTACACAGCTTGAACTAGAATCTCATTGGGAAGGCTGAGCTGGAATACAGTTTCGGATGTCAATTATTAAAGTACCTATGACTCCTCTTAGACTAACCAAGGAAAACATTCCCTAATGAAGTCAGCACCTGGAGGGAAGACGAAGGCATTTGGCGGCATTTGTTAGTGCAGAGAAAGCCACATCTACAATCCCATTGCTGATCCTTTCTTGTACTTGTTGCTCTGGCCTCGGGTTTCAACATCAGACTTTTTAAAAAAAATAAGATCTCGCTTTTGCTATGAGTTATCACTGGCCCTCTTTAAACTGCCAATTCTGCCATTGAATCCGGAACTGCATCTGTCTCTTAGGGAACATTGGCTACAGATGAGGTCCTCTCTGGTTTTTGTCTTGGCCCAGCTCCTATCACTAGTTATGACTCTGGGTATATAGACTTAGTACTTACTATCTCAAAGCAGTACTGTAAAGTAAGCAGACAAACACAGCTCTGAAACACACACACACACACACCCCTAGCAGCTTTACATATGAGCCTATGCAGAATTCTTCATATTGCTTCAGGGACTTTAGAAGGAAGCCTGTGTGAAATCATTTCATATTTGAGAAACTAAGTCATACAAAATCACCAACTTGCTGTGAGTCACGGAGAAGGGATCACATGACCAATGCACTGTCAGTGAGAGTTCCAACTCCTACATATGGTTGCCTGGGCCTGATTGATTATGAGTACAAGAGACCAAAGCAGCCAAAGTTTTGTCAGTTTCTTGTCCAGGGAAGTCTTTGATTGGACCCAGTTTCTGACTTCTACCACCATCATTGCCAAATGACTACATTAATGATGTAAAGAGAGTTAGGGCCTTGCCATCTCTATCCTACAAGTGCTAAGCATCTGCTCAAAACACACAAATGCCTAGATGGTCAGGATGTAAATGAGCAAAGCTGGCTGGGGGGAAGGTGCTCATTGGAGTTGACACTTGCCCTGAGCTGGTGATCAGAACTAGAAGAGAGACGATGAACCCTGGAAAACCCAGACCCAGCTGAGTCTTGCTACGGGGGATTTCAGCTCAGCATCATCAGACTGACAAAACAAGCCAGAAATCTGGATTACTAGGTGAAAACTCTGAATTTCTAAAATGTGTCAATCAATTAGAATTAGAATGCTCTCCGGCTCACACAAGACAGGGCAAACATACCACATCTGTGGGCTGAATGTGGTCTTGGTGCCAACAATTGGCAAACCTCTGGCTGGAATATTGGAGCTGAAGGCCACTTTAGAGACCGCCTTGTCCATCTTTACCATTGGGCAAGCCAGGAAGCAGAGCCCCAGAGGGGAAAGAACTCGCTACAGGGTAGAGTTACTTTACTTTAGACTCCAAGGTGACAATACCATATTCTCTCTGACCATCAGGCTACCTCTTATGGTGCTGGATTGATGAGCTATCTGTCTAGATTTAATGAATGCCCTTTAGGGACGTGTATGTGATTGCTAAAGTGGTTAACTGGGAGAATTAACTGACATCGTGGAGGAATGAAAATCTGTTTCTCTTAAATTATAGACCTTGACAGCTTCCCTAAACCCCAGTGCCAAATGACACTCCGGTTGCTATGGTAACGATGTCAATAAGGAACATTGTCTACCAGGAGGCCAGTGCAGATCCAGTGGCTAAATATCGCAGAAATTGCTCATTCCTCTCTCCCCGCCAATGATGGGTTAGGCAGGTCCTGAGTCTCACTACTGAAAGGCCGGCAGCCAGCTCACTGATGACACACGCCTAGGATCATGTAATAGCCGATTTCTGAATCTGGTCAACACTTGGAGATCATTTGGTCCAACCGCCTCATTTAAAAGCAGAAGACACTGAAGCCAAGTAGTGAGTTAACAGCAGAGCTGGAGCCAGGTCCCCGAGCTCCTAAGTCCAGCACAGGCTCTCCCTGCAGGGCCCTGTGGCATTGAGGCTGGTCTTTGTGCTGCCTTTTCTGAGCCAACTGGGCTGTGTGGACACAATGAATAGAGGGTGTGACACACAGCAAATAAAGCTCCTTATTGATTGGGAGGCCACTATAAAGAGTGATTTTCATGGAGCTGGCATCAGCAATGTGCTTCTCTCTGCAGAGAGAGGGTGGGGGGAGAGAGAGAGAGAGAGAGAAAGAGAGAGAGAGAGAGAGAGAGAGAGAGAGAGAGAGAGAGAGAGAGAGAGAGAATCTTGCCCAGAGAAATTTTCTCTGAGAAGAATCTCTTTTGCAATCGGCTGTGATCAGGCTGCAGATGTGTATTCGACCTCATAGAAAGAGCCTACAACTGTGCGATCCTCTCTGAGTGTGTTGTTGTGAGGATACTAGGATCACTTAAGGCAGGCACTCAGTGTGAATGGCTATCGTGTTAAAGCACATGCGCCACTGGGTGTAAAAGCCTTTCTGTCTAGGATGCCAGATCTCAAAGAGGAGAGACACAGCTGCTCCAGAGACAGCTACAAATAAGGGGACTCCAGACTTAATAAAAGAGAGCGCTTTATATTTTCCTCCCTACCTCAGCACCTTGTGTATCACCTGGTTATATAGCAGTTGCCACTGTGTTTAGTAAAGACAGGCCACTTATATGTCCTCAACTCGCCAGTGAGCTTGTGAAGAACCAGGACAAGCAGGGAATATAGGTATGTCAGTATTTTTAATAAAACTTTTTCTTGCACTAGATTGAAATAACCCTTTGAGATATTATAGTGAAATCATCACTGGATTGATTTTGCTGCATTTCATTCACTGAGTCATTTCCACTGGCAATTAAGAAATTTGTTAATTGGCTGGACTAGCTGTCACAACAGCTCCACTAATCAACTTGAGTCTTTTTTCATTTCTTCTATGTCTCAACTTAATTTTTCAACGCATGTAATAGAGTTATAATGATAGTTTTTTCCCCTTTAATGTCCTTGTCTGCTAATTCTAATATCTGTCTCAGTTCTGGGTTAGTTTCAATGGATTAATTTCTCTCCTCATTATGAGTTATATTCTCTTTCTCCTTTGCATGGCTGGTCATTTTTTTTTATTGGATGATAGACATTGTGAATCTTACCTTGTTGACTGCTGTATATATGTGTTTTCCTATGAATATTTTTAAATCATTCTTTGGGGAGGCAATTACATTACTTGGAAACAGTGTGATCTCTTCAGGGCTTTCTTTAAAGATTTACTGAATGGGACAGAACTCAGATTAGTGGAGGACTAATTATCCTTACTCTTGAGGCCACACTCAGCTGTGTACCTTACAGGGTGTCCCATGAATTATGAGACTGGTGGGTGAGAACAGGCACTCTTCCTGGCTTCAGATGAACACTGGGTACTGTTTTTCTGCTCTTTGGTGATTGCTATAATTCTCCACATGTATCACCAATCAGTATTCTGCATACTCTATGTGGAGCCCCTAAACATCTTTGAAATTCTCTTTTTGTGCTGATCTCTTATCTCCAGCTACTGATCTTACAAACTCTAGCTTCCTTGATCTCTCTGTCCCTCAGGTCCATCTCCTCAACTCACAGAATCTTCTGGGATCGTCCTGCATGCCCCTTCTTTCTGCCATGGCCTAGAAACTCCCAAAGCAGTAAGCTAGGGGCTGTTATGGCAATGACATAATTTCTCCATTTCTCAGAGATCCTTGTCTTTCACTGTCTGCTACCCAATGTCTTGAAATTCATTGCTTCATATGTGTTATCCTTTTGGTTTTTATTTGTTACCATAATAGGGTAAATCCAGTCCCTATATTCCATTTTAGTCACAGACCTAAGCGTCTCATTTCAGTAGATCTTCAATGAGCATTGATCTTATATCTGGACTGGGTTTACCCATTCCCTCCACTCTACCTTAATCATTAGATATTTTCTTGTACAGAACTATCCTTAGTAAAAAAAAAACAAAAAACAAAAAACACAACAGCAACACACTAAGCTTTGTTACATCCCACACTACTTTGCCACTTTATCAGGTGCTTTCAGAATTATTTTCTTGCTTTTGTTTCCATCCAATCAAAACACTCATAGGACTTAAGGCATTCTTGGTTTCCCAATGTGACATCCTCACTGCTGTGACCTCAAATGTGTCTTTCTTGAGTACCACTCCCTTAGACAATGTTCTTTGCAAAAGGAAGTATTAACCTGTGAAACCAATTGCCTTAAGCCATAAGTTACTATTGTATTACTTCTTTTTTAAACATATTTTATTAATTTTACAGAGAGGAAAAGAGAAGAACAGAGAGTTAGAAACATGGATGAGAGAGAAACATTGATCAGCTGCCTCCTGCATGCTCCCTACTGGGAGTTGAGCTCACAACCAAGTTACATGCCTTTGACTAGAATTGAACCTGGGACCCTTCAGTCCACAGGCTGTCATTCTATCCACTGAGCCAAACCAGTTAGGGCCCATTGTATTACTTTTAATAGTTGTGTAAGAGATTCTTTTTTAAAAGTTCTTTTTTTTTTAAGTAGAAATTTAAGTAACCTTACAAGACTATTTCTAGAGACAATCAATATTTTGTTTCTCATCATATCATATCTGTCATTTGACCAGAATATTTATTCCTATAGAACTAACTTGGAAATTACATGCACAATCAAAACCATTTATGATTAAGTTCTGGCTTCTAATATTACTGTATTTATACATCAAAATCCAGTTCTGGTAGCAGACTATCTACCCAGATAGTTAATCACACTCCTTTCTCTCTCTCTCTCTCTCTTTCTCTCTCTCTCTCTCTCTCTCTCTCTCTCTCTCTCTCTCTCGGTAAATGGTGTGTGTCAAGCACTCCTGACTGAATATGCAATATCCATGCTCTTCTTTTACCTTACTAAGAGATTCCTGATTTTGTTCATTGCTATACACTGCACTGTTGTTAAAAAAAAGTACACTTGTAATCCCAGACTCCCTTGCAGCTAGGGCTGGCATGTCACCCCTGCTTCTGCTACGAGTATCTGGAAACCTTTTTGTTCTCATGTTACAGATGCTACTTTTTTCCTATTTACCATTACTCCTCTTTTTCTTTCTAAAATACTATGTGATAACAGGAACTAATGCAGTATTCTGGCCTTCCAAAGAGACAAGAATACTTGTTTTCCTATGAATATTCATAGGAAATGCAGTCACTGAAACAACAGAGAAACTGCCTGCCTATGGCTTTTCATGGTAGAAAAAAATCCAACTTAATTTGTCGAAGTCACTGTGTATTCAGTTACGCTGAATCAAATCCCTCATACACCAATGGAGAAAGCAAAGTTATCTTTGCATAATTACACAATCATTTTTATTTCTTCAGTAATAAAAACCAAATAGGCAGTTTTAAATTTTAAAAGGAAAGTCAGGTCAGAACAATCCATTTTACTCATTTTCTGACTCACTCCTTTCAACCTTTAGCCAAAATGTCAAGTATCAAAGCACAAGTAGCACTATGTTATAATTCTTTTTTAATTGAATTTATTGAGGGTGACATTAGTTAATAAAACTATATAGGTTGCAGGTGTACAATTCTATAATTCCTTATTTATATATCTGTTTATAGACTCTGAATTCTTGGGAAGCCAGGACTTGCGTCTTATACATCCTTTCACCTTTAGAGTTTAAATACTTCACTTAATTAAATTAAAATAAAAGAAGCCCTTTAATCCCATGGTGGAAGCTGTTTCCACAGGGAAAAAATCAGAGCTCAGGTACATGATATGATAAGCAAGCAGGCATGAGTCAGAATACAGGGCCAGCATTTTGTCACTGTACCACTGTCTAATTCCCTACAATACCGAGAACATCATGTGGCCCCATAGGGAACAAGGTGTCTTCTAGTGTCCTGAGGAAAAACATCTTGAAAGAAAAAAGAAAAAGAAGCTTTGGTGGATGCTTTAGTAAATACTCCTCCATTTTCAGCATTTTCTGCCTCTAATTACATTTCACCAAAGAGGGCAATGATATTTAAAAATATTATGCCAGTCAGAGAAAGACAAATGCCATATGATTTCACTTATATGTGGAATCTAATGAACAAAACAAACTAACAAGGAAAAAAGAAACAGAATCATAGATATGGAGAACACACTGACAGCTGTCAGAAGGGAGGGGTGGGAAGCTGGGTAAAAAATAAGGCAAAAGGATTAAGCCAAAACCAAATAAGACAAAAAATAGACAATCGTCTAGTTGATTACCAGAGGGAAAGGGGTGGGAGAAGGTAGGAAGTGGGTAAAGGAGGGATAAATGATGATGAAAGGAGACTTGATTTGGGTGGTGAACACACAATGCAACATGCAGATGATGTATAATAGAACTGTACCCCTGAAACCTATATAGTTTTATCAACCAGTGTTGCCCCAATAAATTCAATGAAGGAAATGTAAAAAAAAATAAAAATAGCTAACATGCTTACTACATTGCTTCATTTAAAATGTGTGGTGAATTGTAAAGCAGGATAGTTACCCTCCGGTTCCCTCTCTTATCGGATCTGAACACGGATCTTGGTTGTAATACTGAAGCTGCCTCACAGTGCTTGTAGTCCGTGGGCTAGTTTCAAACAAGGTGGAATTCGCTGTGTACTAGTTTCATCCTCTCTTGTAAAATGAGATAAAGGGAGGAAGGATGTATATGAACCTGGGCATTTGATGTAATGATTGCTGACTAATATTTCTGCCTTTGGAAGGGCTCTTAAAAGTCTCTGTCTCTCTGTCTCTCTCTCTCTCTCTCTCTCTCTCTCTCTCTCTCTCTCTCTCTCTCTCTCTCGATCTGTTACCAGTAAACTGTCTTCATTTGTAATTAAGGATCTACAGACTTGGGAGAGCTCTACACTGAGAGGCAAGCTAAAAGACAAGTTTGTGAAGGACACTGACTGTTCTTTGAACTAGATCTGGGCCAGAACAGAAACTTCAGTAACAAAACTCCCCTCAGCTCCTCTTCCACACTCCAAGGCCTACTGGTTCTCGAAATAGGCCTTTGCTCATCCCTTATTGTGGGGCTGGTTCTTATCCATCCTGCTCCGCGGCATGGGTTGTCCCTTAAATTCTTGATGTAAAAAAATAGATAAATAAAGCAAAGCGGATAAGAGGCAAATGAGGGCCTGCTCATTTAATGTTGTTTTCTGCCAATTATCTACTCATCATTTGCTTTGGGTCTGGGAGGCATGGTTTCCTCTGGCCCATGGGATCTGAGACCGACAGGGCCCAACAGCAGGTCAAATTGGATTTCTCCACAAGCCTGCAAGGAAAGGTCAGACAAGTTGTCAAGGCATGAAACTCTCAAGTCTGAGTTAATGACAAGGGAAATGGATGAAATAGGAGATCTCATTTCCTCCTGAAGACTTTGCAAGATCATCTTTAGGGTGGGTATAGGCTGTGATGGGAAGGACACATAAGATTCAGCCCAATGGGAACAACAATTTTGATAGCGTAAGTTATGTTATCATTTTATGTATTGGAAGTCATCCTATGCAAATCCACAGACTTGTAATCCCAAGAAAGGTCACTCCTGGTGTGGCGCCTTAAGTATGTTGAATAGATCAGGAAAGTCAGGATTGAAAAGCCCACCTTTCCTGCAAACTGGGGGATGGATTTTCACGGAGGGTTTTTATATGATGGTTGAATTTGCAACCCTTCATTTGAACAGGCATGCCTAGACCACCTGATAAATAATACATTTGTATTATGCTTATGAAATATGCAGATGGAGTCCACTTTGCAAATAAATGCCTTGAAGAATTTTTTAAAACTTCAGAGGTAACCTAATCCTAGGATTGGCTGTATTCATGTCTGTGAGGTTTTTATTTTATTTGGTGACAGCTGCCATAAATTCAATTAAATTATATGGCAAATGGGGTTTGGGTGGTTGTTCTTTTTCTTCTTGGTGAAGGAAGAAAATAATCAAAAAATTGGCAAGATGGAAAGCAGAGAGCACAGTTGCACACAGGGTAATCAAACTGTGCCACATAAAAATATCAAGGAAGGAAACCCAGCCAAGCAGGTACAACCTTATTTATCCTTGTCCTTCACTCCCTTCCTGAACATTCTTTCCTTGCTCTGGAAAAAGGTAGATGAAGCAAGAACCTGCAAAGTTAGAAGCGAAAATAATGCTCTGACAGCAAATGGAAACAGAAAGCGAAAACTCAGAATCCGCAGGCATGAAAAATACTGCCAGGGACAGTCATTTAAAATGAGTTCCAGGATCCTCCAGCGGCCCCTGGCAGCAGCCCAGAGCTCAGTATACTGGCTTCTCGTACACTGAAATTACAAATCGCCCCTAGTAGAACCATGCATACAGTAATGCATGAACATGACCACTGAATTCTCTTACACATTAAACATGTTTTTCTATCCTTAGAGCTTCTATCTTTTGAGCTTCTGCTTTATGCTGGGCACCAAAAGAAACAAAACTCAGAGAGTCCACTAGATTAATTGATTCTAAGCAAAGAAATGAAGGCACAGAGAGATTAAGGTCACATGGCGAAGGGTGGCAAAGCTGGATTCAGAATTCAGGCTTCCCTCCTCATGACATAGCCCATTGGTGCCTCTGTTGTAAAAGGCAGATGGAATTTCTGCAACCCAAATTTTATCCTGTATGTACGGGGAAGCTTTCTGGTTAAAAGGAAGCATCTGTTAGCAATGGCAGATTAGTAAATTAAGATTTTTCTTAAAACTCTACATGCATGCCAAGGACAAAAGGTGGCAGGAAAAGGCACATTGAAGAAGTAATGCTGTAGGCTCCCTTTTTGATGATCTGACTTTCCCCCTCTGCTATTTCCTCTTTGAGATCACACAGTTCCCACACAGAGGATGACATACTCTCTGGATGGAGCCGAGGTCACTAGAATGTCTCCTGAAACAACCAGGTGTGGGAGAGCCCCAAAATGACTAGACACAAGTGACTCGCCTGTTGAACTAACCCCGTTGAACTAGATTCAGGAGCTTCGTCAAGAGAGAAGCTGCCTAGGAAAATGCCACTCTACAGGGCATAAGCTACTTTTTGCCTACTAATATTTTATGCAAAAGAAGATGCATGAATAAGAAATAGTAGGAAGGACAATTACATTGGCAGGAGGGACAAAGGAGCTGAATGTCATTGGGATTAGGCCATTTCTCCCACCTTTAACGCTGGTGTGATGCCATTGCTTATCGCATCATTTAAGTCTAGAATCTGGGCACAAAAACCCAGTTGCTGGCTCCTGTCAACCCAGGGGCTTCACAAAGGGGAGCCCCTGGATGGACTCATTAGGGGAAAGGCCTAGGAGGTAAGGGTGGGGCTTTGGAGTAACCTGCATCATCCTACAGCCTGGAGCTCGACAAAAGGAGGAGTCCCTGAGCCTAGTTAACTGCACTTCCCACGAAGCAGCCTGCCCTGGTGTGTCCACTGAACTCTCACTGCTGAGGAACCCCAGGAGGTAGGGGTGTTGGGAGACAGGACGGGCACTGATGCAGGAATGAATCATCCTGCTGGCCCCTGCTGTTCCCAGAACCCTGGCAAGCCCCATAAGCAGTGGCAAGGAGGTGTAAATTTCCCGAGGCTGCTGAATACACATTGGCTTAAACAAATAGGAACTCAGGCTCTCCTTGTTCAAGGGCCAGAATCTGAAATCAGGGTGTCTGGGGCTGCACTCCCTTCAAGGGCTTCAGGGCAGGTTCTTCCTACCTCTTCAGCTTTTGGTGTCTCCTGGTGACATCCCTTCAATCTTCATGTGGGCCCTCCCACATTCTCAAGGAACATCTCTCGAAAAATCACTTGCCCTCGGCCCCCTGCTCACCTGCCCACCTCTTCCTGATCAGGAGTCCTTGCCCCCTGTTCAGGTACTCACTCCAGACTGGTCACATGCCCCTGCCCCCTGTTCAGGCGCCCACTTCCATCTGTAACCACTTCTCCAGTCAAGTGTTCAACATGTATTTATTGAGGTCTGACTATGTCCCAGTCTATGGAAATATAGAAACCAAGGTTGCTTTTCTCATACAACTTGCATTCTAGGAGATGGGAAAATAGACAATCTACTCTAATAAAAGAGTAATATGAAAACTAACGGTCTCTCCGAGACACCTAAACCATGCCTTCCAGCCAAGCCACACCCACCAGCCAATCAGAGCGACTGTATGCAAATTAACCAGCCAAGATGGAGGCTGGCAGCCACGAAGCAAGCAGCGGTGGGTGTGGCACAGGCAGCAGCGGGGGCAGGGTGGGTGGCAGCACGGGCAGCAGCAGGTGTGGCCCATCAGGGTGCAGCGTGAACATGTGCGACCTGGACAAGGTCCCCAAGACTCTGGAGTTCTTTGAGCTGCTGGGGCCAGACTATGGGGCCGGCTCTGAGGCGGGCATCTTGTTCCCTGTGGAGCCACTGGATGGGTTCCCCATCCACGGCCCTGTGGGGGCCCCAAGCTGGAGCCCAGGATCTGAGCCGCTGGTGGCGATGAGGGGAAGCCTACCATACCCCAAGCCCTGGAGCGCCCCAGGCTGACCCGTGACCAAGAAGCTGTCTCTGGCTGCCCCTCGCAGTGGCTTGACCTTGACCCAGCCCTTGTGCCTCCTGTACCCCACTGCAGTGAACTCCCCCAGCAGAGACGATGGGCCAGGCCCCTTGGCCTTTTTCGGCCCCTTCTTCTCAGACTGCATCCTGCCTTCACCACCACAGCTGCCCTGCCAGGTGTCCTATGATCTGTGTGCAGGCTACAGGCACACCACTTACTGCAGCCTCTGAAGACCTGGCAGGGTTTGGGAAGGGGACCTGGGGGAGGAGGGAGCACCCTGGGACTGATGCAACATACCCTCCCTCCCATGAGAGACTGCTGTGGACACTCCAGGTCTCTCCCCAGATGAAAGGACGATGGGAAAATGCACATGGAGATGAAATCCATGGGGTGAGGGTTCCCACTGGGGGGCTTGGCCAGCCTGCAAACAGCCATCAGCCCCTCACCCAGGTTGGCCAGGCATGCCAGCAGATGGACATCCCCCGAGGGGTTCCAGACTGCGAGAGGGCACAGGCCGGGCTGAGGGACCCCTCCTCCCACCCCCGAGTGCACAAATTTTTGTGCACCGGGCCCCTAGTAATGAAATAACTAAACACATAATGTGTTAAGTGTTGATAAGTTCTATGACGTAAAAAGAAGCTGGTTGTAGGGAATGAAAAGCTATAGGGGACACTAGTTTATATAAGAAGCTCAGATATGTCTCCTCTAGCAAAGTGGCATGTGAATGAAAACTTAAAATAAGTGAATGAGTAGACCAGATAGCTTGGAGGGGTCATTCTAGGGAGAGGGCACAGCCTTTGCAAAACACTTAAAGCTGGTAAGTGCTTGGCATGTTAGTGGTAAGTGGGGCTCTAAGGAAACTAGTGTGGTCATAGAGGGGGGTAGTAAGTAACAAGGACAGAGTGGCTGATCATACATGGGCCTTAAACACTTAGGACATGGCCAGGACTCCTATCTTATATTTTGAATGAAATGAGAAGCCACTGGAGAGTTTTAAGCAAAGAAGTCACAGTGGCTGCTCTACAGAAAAGAAAACAGGAAAGCAGCCATTTAGGAGGCTAGTGCACTACCGTAATCTCAGGGAGAGATAGGCCAGAAGGCAGGTAGTAAACAGTGTTGAATGTTGAGTATGCAAGAAAGCTCGTCAAAAAGGGAAATGTCAAGATGCTTTTGGCCTAAATCACTGGAAACATGGAGTTTTCATTAACTGAGATGGGAAGGAACAGATTGGAAAGTGTTTTGAGTGTTATGTTTAGATGCCCCTTAGATATTAAATAGGCATTACATACCATCATCTTTCTTTGCTATGATCCTGTTACTCTACAACTATATTATTTAACTAGAGGCCTGGTGCAAAAAATACGTGTGCTAGCCGGGAGCAGCCAGCCCTGTCCCCCATTGCCCTGCTGCCACTGGTGACCTCCCTCTGTGTGAGGTGACCCACAGGGTGATCAGGAGACAGTGCCGGCTGGTGAGCCGCTGGTTTCTCCCTCTGATCATCCCTTTGCCACCACTGGTTGCTGCTGTCCCCCCCCCATACTGTCCCCTCCCTCTACCCACTGGCACCTGCCTTGGCTGGCCTGGCACCGCCCACTAGCCAGCCCCACCCCCTGCCAACCAGTCATTCCACCGTTTGGTCAATTTGCATATTAGGCTTTTATTATGTAGGATGGGATGGTAGCAAGCCTGTATTTGAACTAAGTTTATCATAATCCAAATCACTTGCTCTCAGGCACTATTCCTGGCTACTCTAAACAGAGGGTGCTGACCAATGGTGAAATAGAATCCTAGAGAAGACAATGAAAGCAAGGCTATTGTTTATTCCATAGCAAGGTATTTTACATGCAACAGACGCAAAAGCAAATTAGATCTTTAATTTACAGAGGCACAGAGAGGTTAAGTAACTTATTGACATCTGCCTTCTCCACCGGAGTGAAATTCCTAGAGATCAGTGGCTATGTCTATCTCTCTCCATCATATTCCTAGAACTGAGCACAGTGCCAGACTTGCAGTTGGCACTTTGTAACTAGCAAATGGGTGGATGAATCAAAGTGTGAAGGAGTGAGTCCTCCCAACACCTCCGTGTGGTAGGGACTGGGCCAATGAGAACTCTGCTTCCATAGGCCATCTGGACCAGGCTGAAGAGCCAAAGAATTGCACCACTGGAATGACCCATGCAGTTACCACCAGAGTCAATGCCTTCTCTTTCCCTTTGGCTCATGTCTTATGCTTACCTCAACTTGAGCTTATCAAGGTAGCTGATGCTTTTTTACTATACAATTTAGGAGAATACAAAGAAAATGTATTTCCAAAATAAAACATTGTAGATATTTCCTTGATTTTAAATGGCACTATGGCTATGTATTCTTAAGCTTTTCATATATGTCCATTTGAAACTTACATAGCTATCCAATTTGCACCCTTGACATCGCCCCTTGAACATCCCAGCTATCCAATTTGTACCTATGACGTCACTCCTTAAACTCCCATCCTCATGCTAGCTTCATCTTCAGGCACAAATGGTCATAGCCTACACCTGAGCACCAGGAAGACCCACTCTCCCAAGGCACAGGCTGATCTTTGTTCATACAATTCCACCATTAAGAGGCATTTCTCGGCATTTCCTTTCCCCACCACAAACCCTTCAATAAGCTGGGTTAATGAAGGAAGCCATTATTTTCTATTAATATTTTATCTGGATAGAATGGTCTCTATGTGACTCACTGCACCTGGAAGAGGATGGATCACATAAGATACAAGTTTGGAGTGGGATTCTGAAAAGGCAGTGAGAGAGCAACAGAGAGGGACCTCATGCCTTCCCCAGGTGGCAGTTCAGCAGACACCAGGTCCAGGTATTAGGCAGCTAGTGCAAGGGCAGAGGAGGAAAGCCAGATCTATGGTAGATACATTGGCCATCCTGTATCTGAGAGAGAAAAATGGTTCCCTACTTAAAAATGGGGACATTCTGCATATCATAGCCCTTCCTTAAATATTTCGAATGGGCATTAACAGGACAGATGCTAGGAGAAGTTTTAGATTCTAGAAATCTGCTTAACCTTGTGTAATACAGCATTTGACAAACCTGCTTTTATTTGTTGCTAAATATCTTCAGAAACATGGTATTCTGTGGAACATAACTTATAAGACACAGAGCTAAATTGATTTTTCTGGGAGTTAATAGTATGGAAAAAAAGGAGGCTATTTAACATAATGAAGAGTGAAGTATTTGACCAGGTTCAGAGACCCAGGTTCAAATCCTTCACTAACCTACTTGCTGGCTTTGTGGACTCAGTGAGTTACTTAACCTCTCTGTGCATCTGTAAATAAAAGATTTAATTTGCTTTCGCGTCTATTGCATGTAAAATACCTTGCTATGGAATAAACAATAGCCTTGCTTTCATTGTCTTCTCCAGGATTCTATTCCACCATTGGTCAGCACTCCCTTTTAGGAACAGTGCCTGTGAGCAAGTGATTTGGATTATGATAAACTTAGTTCAAATACAGGCTCTGCTACCGGTATTTACAAGCTGTGTGATCTTGGGCAAGTTACTTGACTTCTCTTAGTTTCTTTAGCTGTGAAACAGAGCTGTTGGGAGGATCAAAATAATAAAGTCCACACAATGTCCAGCCAAGGGCCTCGTACAGAGTAAATGGCACAGTCAAAAGCAGTTACGCCCTAACCGGTTTGGCTCAGTTGATAGAGCGTCAGCCTGCAGATTCAGGTTTGATTCCAGTCAAAGACGTGTACCTTGGTTGCGGGCACATTCCCAGTAGGGAGTGTGCAGGAGGCAGCTGATCAATGTTTCTAACCCTTTATCTCTCTCCCTTCCTCTCTGTAAAAAAATCAGTAAAATATATTTTAAAAAATAAAAATAAAAATCATCATTCTCCCCTTTAAAAAAAAAAAAAGAAGCAGTTACAAGTGTTCTACTTTTTATTTCCTGTCTCCACACTTTTTACCTCTGTCTCAGCTATGATCTCTCCCCTTAATCTCAAGGCTAAGTGCTTTTGATCCTGCTAGCCAACACTGTTGACAACAAGGTCTCCCAAATGGCTCCACCACACCCTTTCCCCAACTGTATCTTCCTCCCTGGGGCAACTGGTGCTCATAAGCAACTTACTTCCAGATCCCAGGCCCAGCTACAGGGAAGGAGGACAGACAACAATGTCTCTTCCCAAACATTGGTCTCCCTGCATGTCTAGCATTTGACTTCTAACTCCCCTTGGGCTGTGATTACTCAGGCAAAGTGAAGTGGACAGATGGGCCAATTATTTGGAAAGCTCAGCCAATGGAAAACAAAACAAGACAGAAAAAGAAAACCATACACTGAACCCTACAGTCGAGAAGAGAGAGTTCATTGGTTTAAATTATTCTTATTGTCTGCTGGCATTGACTGCATTTTCCAGGTAATTGCTCAGCACTCCCATTAGTTTTCCCAAGTATAGAAGTGATATATCTTCTTAGATATGTGCTCTACAGATAGCCCTCTCTGGAAGGAACAGATGCATTTGGTCCAGTCTTATCTCCATGGCAAGTTTTTGTTAGGTGACTACTATCAATTCATTGGATTCCATAATAAACACCAGAGATGTTGCAAAGGTAGGAAGAAAAGGTGTCTGTATGTGATAATAAATATCACTTTAGCATAAAGTATACTTTTAAAATCATTAATTTGAAAACTTTCTGAGAAAACTATAGTTAATGTTTCATAGGTACGGAGCCAAATAGTCTGGGTTCAATTCCTGGCTCTGTCATACTTTTGGGATACAACCTAGTATAAATTACTTAGTCTCAAGCCTCACTCTCCTGGTTTCCTCAATGGACATAAGATTTACTCAGGGAGTGACAATTAGATGAAATCATGATATGCAATCATGACACACACACACACACACACACACACACACACACACACACACATACGTACATACACTAGAAGCTCGGTGCACAAAAATTTGTGCACTTGGGGGGATCCCCCTGCCCAGCCTGTGCCCTCTCACAATCTGGGACCCCTCAGGGGATGTCCATCTGCTGGCTTAGGCCCACTCCCCTGGGGATAGGGCCTAAGCTGGCAGTCAGACAATCCTCTGGAAGTCCGGGAGCCCTCGGGGGTGTCCACTTGCCACAGGCCTAAGCTGCAGTTGGACATCTTTAGCGCTGCTGAGGAGGCAGGAGCGGCTCCTGCCACCACCGCTGTGCTAGCATCCGTCAACCTGGCTTATGGCTGAGCAGAGCTCCCCCTGTGGCAGTGCACTGACCACCAGGGGCAGCTCCTGCATTGAGCATCTGCCCCCTGGTGGTCAGTGTGTATCATAGTGACCAGTCATTTCCAGTCATTCTGCTGTTAGGGTCAATTTGCATATTACCCTTTTATTATATAGGATACTTTAGCATGGTATCTGCCATATGGTAAATTATCAATGAGCAGGGGTTGTTATTAATGAGTTATGAACAAATAGACTTACATTTCAAGCTATAAAAGCTAACAATGGAGAGCCTAGCAGTCCAGATGATGGCGGCTCAGAGCTCCACATCTATGAGTTTTGAGCTCTTACTTGTCCATTTAATTCATAAACTTTCCCAGTTTCTGGTGCATATTTCTATTCTTTGAGAGGTACCTGTACACCTGTATATGCCTATGTACAAGTAACTAGCACACAGTGTTTTCAGTCCATTATTCACAAATATAGTGAGAATCTGGTTTAGTTTCAGCCCAACAAAAAGTGTAGATTGGCTGGGGAGGCTGCAGGCCCTCCTCAGCCCTCTGGACAGGAGAGCAGGGTGCCTGCTTTGGTCTTTCCTGGACACCATCCTGCCTAAGTTCCGGGAGATGTGCCACATCACCTGTGGTTATGCAAATTGTGTTTCAGATTTTCTGCTAACCTGGAATAGAAATCAAAGGCACACTTGGATGCTTTTAAGCCTACATTTTTTCCCCCATCATATAACAGGGTCAGCCAAAGACATCAAAGATCTTTGCTGAAAGATAAAGAACAACCACAACCAAATTAATAATAACTAGCACATATTAGTATTCAATATGTCAGGCACCACTCTGGTATATTGAGTACATAATAAGAGGCGACAGAGGAATTTGTTCACATGGTTAGGAAGGTGGAGAAGTTCCATGACCTGCCATTTGCCATCTGCAGACTAATTCAGTCTGAAGGCCTGGGAACTGGGGGGTGGACGTTAGCTTCAATCTGAGGGCAGAAGATAGATGCCTCAGCTCAAGCAGACAGAGTGAATTTGCCCTTCCTCCCACTTCTCACTCTATTCCACCATAACAGATCGGATGGTGCCTGCTTGCCTTGGGGAGGCTGATCTTCTTTACTCGGTCTGCTGATTCAAATCTCAATCTCTTCCAGAGACACCGTCACAGACTCACCCAGAAATCCTGTTTAACCAGTGATCCAGGCAATCCCTTAGCCCAGTCAGGTTGACACATAAAATTAACCATCACATAAGCCCACTTGGCAGGTATGAAAACAGAAGTTATCTGACTTGACCAGACCATACAACTAGTAGCTGGCAATCTTCTGATTCTAAAACCAGAAGGCTGAGTTGACTGTTCTATTGCCTTTCGTGAAAGTTAGTTTCTATTCTCCAAAAAGTCAGATTCACCTGTTTCCCTGGAAAACACTTTGGTCTAAATTAGAGCCACACACCAATCCATGACAGCCTGTAATAGGTCTGTCCTAAACAATAACAGAGATAATTGATACTGATTTATCAGATAATAATAGCCAACACAATTTAGTGAACAAATACTGTGCCCATCACCAATCTCAGCACTTTAAAATTAATATAACCCTCACAGAAACTGCAGCCCTGGTGCCTGATAAGCCTGCCTTAGCCTCTAAGTCTGTATTTAACCAGCTGTGGGATTTTCAATAAGGCATTTAGTCTCTCTTTGTCTGTCTTCCTCTAAATTGCCTCACTCTAAAAATAAAATTTGCTGTGAGAATTAAATGAGATAATGTGTGATAAACACTTACACCATACCTAGAAGGGAGCAGGCCCCAATAAATGTTCGCATTACTATACCCCTTCAAGATGAAGAAACAGTCCCTCAGAGAGGTGGATAAATTGCCAGAGGCCACAGACTAGCAGAGTCTGAACTCTGGATCAGTTTTATTCTAAAGTCAGATGGCTCTTTCCACCTGTTCAGTGACTCTCATACCTGGCCACATATAAGAAGCAACTGGGCAACTTGTTTAAAATACAGGGTTTTTGTCTGCATCTTAGGACTGGGCTTGCAGGGCCAGGTTGCAATCCCATTGCTCTAGTGCATACCACCACCTCATTCTCCAGGTGCCCTCTCTCTGATCCATGTGAGAGAGTATGCATGTCTAAATGACTGCACAGAACACTCTTTTTAAAAAAAAAAAATATTTTATTGATTTTTACAGAGAGGAAGGGAGAGAGACAGAGAGCTGGAAACATCGATGAGAGAGAAACATCGATCAGCTGCCTCCCGCACACCTCCCACTGGGGATGCGCCTGCAACCAAGATACATGCCCTTGACTGGAATCAAACCTGGGACCCTTCAGTCTGTAGGCCGATGCTCTATCCACTGAGCCAAGCTGGCCAAGGCTGCACAGGACACTCTTATCTTACAGCTTGTGTTGACATAACAAAATACCATAAACTGAGTAACCTAAGCAAGAGACACCTATTTTTTATAAGTCTAAATGCAGTAAGTCCAAGATCAAGGTGCTAGCATGGTTGAATCCTTGTGAGAACCATTCTCCTAGCTTTTAGATGTCTGTCTTTTTGCTGTGGTCTCACAGGAGAGAGGGAGGGAGGAAGAGAAGGGAGAGAAGAATGGAGGAAGGGAGGGAAGGAGGGAGGGAGGGAGGGAGGGAGGGAGGGAGAATGCCTTGGAATTTCTTTGTATTAGGGCACTAATACCATCATGAGGGCCTCACCCTCCTGAACTTATCTAAAGTTAATTACCTTCCAAAGGGCACATTTGGGTCTGGTGCCTGCCAAAATATCCCTTTGGTTATGCCAATTGTGAAGCTAATTGGATCTTGCTCTGATGTTGTCTGAAATTGGCCACTGGTTATGTTGATTCTGGGGCTTCTTGGGAGGGACTCTGGTGCAGGCCAATGTCAGACACTGCCTATGACTGGCCCTGGGCAACCTGTTTGGAACTACAAAGTGACCCACAGTTTGTGCCTGGGTATGTGGGGGAAGGACCAAGTTGTATACCAATGCTGGCTTTTACCAGCAGCAGGCCTGGGGGCAGGCCAGCAGAAGTTCCACAGCACCCCAAGATCTGCCTCTGCCTGCTTCCACCTGCTGGTTGCCTGTTAGGCTCAGTCACTGAAATAGTCTAGGCCTGGCCAGTGTAGTTCAGTGGTTGAACATTGACCCATGAACTAGAAGGTCACAGTTTGATACCTGGTTAGGGCACATGCTCAGGTTGTAGGCTCCATCCTTAGGAGGGGGCATGCAGGAGGCAACCAATCAATGACTCTGTCTCATCACTGATGTTTCTCTCTCTCTTTCTCTGAAATAAATTGAAACATTTTTTAAAAGAGTCTCAGGTGGTACTCAAGTTGCATGAGGTAGGTTCTCAGTGAGTCACCAAGTAGGGACAAGAGGTGTTCACCAGATTGATACTGCTTCAGACTTGGTGCCAGTGCTGGGTCTGAGGTCATGCAACAAATAACCAGGGTATAGCAAGTCTAGCTGCCACCAACAGGTGCCTGTAGTCCCCAAAGGCCGCATTATAATTACACCACTCAGGGGATTAAGGCTTAAAAAATGAATTTTGGGGGGACATAAGTCTATAGAACCTTCCTAATTAGGCTGAGATGTTCTCCTTTTTTATTCCACTTCAATGGCAAAAATCTTTAAAAAATTTAGAAGATACTGGCTGAGTATTTGTTTACTGGGCACTGTACCCAAAGTATTATTTATTTATTCACTATTTATACTTGGTCTGCTTTCAAAAGGAAAGACATGCAATAATGCCTTCTGGAAATTTTAAACCATCACAGGAAACACTGACAAGGATGCACAAATTCCCAGGCTAGAGAAAATGGTAATTTTCCTGGTGGTTGTTTTCATTGCCCCAGTTGCTATCATTACTCACACAAATGTGGGCATCTGCTCCTGCGGTCCTACCTTTCACATCCTCAGTTAGTCTCCCTTCTTTGCCCTCCCGGATTTCCATGCTGGGTACAGTGAGTAAATCATCAGTTGGCTCTGGCCTTCAGGTGCCTTAGCAGAAGCAAAGGCAACATTATTGTATTAAGTGAGGAACTGAAAAATTTTCATCCCTATGTTCCTGAAATAGAAGTAATGATCATAGCAATTAATTTTCACTAATTACTGTGTGGTAAGCATGATTTCATTTCGTCTTCATAATAACCCTGAAGGATGAGTACTATGATCCCCTATCCTACAGAAGTAGAAACTGAGGCTTAGAGAGGCTAGATGTCTTGCTCAAGGTCATACAAAGCTAATAAACTGGGGAGTCATGGGGCCATGCACATTCTACCTTGACCTCTGCCCAGATCATTTTCACCTCCTGAAATAGGTGGCCTCCCTGGCCAAGTTTTGCACATCGTGGAGATGGGGTTACTACGTGTTGGATAGTAGCAGGTGTCCATCAGCAGGAAAACCCTCACAGTCAGCAGAAGAGTGAAACAGGCTCCCAGGCCCAAGTCTCATTACTGACACTTAGTACACAACCTGATTTTAAGAGACAACCACTGAGATAGCTGACCAACTGCAAATCCAATTTAATAACCTCTCTCTGATTTTACTAGTCAAACACTAGACCTGGATTTAAGACAAAATCACCATGAAACTGGAAAAGCTGAATGAGCAGGAGACCTAAGGTAAAATCCAAAGGTGCAATTCAATGACAATTTAAAAACATAAATTTGTTAGAGGTGTTTTCAACACCCCATTTCCCTCTTCAATGTGCAGATACCTAGTAAAACACATAAAATGCACCCTGGAGAGCATTCACATTTAAAAAAGAAATAAGAGGTGAACCATTTCTCTGACACTTGTACCCAAACTTATTTTACATAAACAATTCTCACAGAGTATTAAATGCATATATTAAGAGGAAGGAATCAAGATTGAAAACCCATTCTCCTAAGGAGACTGACCTGCTTGTCACTAGCATGTTCCCCTTCACAGGACCCCCTTCCAGGTCCCCAGGACCCTGGCTGGTGGCTGGTTCAGTAGCTGCCCCAGATGTAGCTTTTAGAAGCCATCTCAGGTGGTTTCAAGTTGAGGTCCATGATATTCTATGCACCTTTACAGGTGTGTATACACGTACGGGATATTCGTTTTTTTTAGAATTAGAAGTAGGACAGAATGTGTAGTGGTGAAACGCACAAGCTCTGAGATTAGCTATGTATGGATTTAAATCAGGGTTCTGCTACCTTGACCCCAGCATTACATCTCTCTAAGTTCTAGGCCCCACATACAAAATGAAGAAAATAATGGTACCCACATCCCAGGGCTGTCATAAGGGACTGCATATCCATCATTAGCAAAGCCACCAGACAGCTAGTGTGAATCGAATAAGAACTAACACTGTTATCACTACCACCACCATCACTGCCACCGCCATATTACTATTGTCATTACTGGTACTGTTACTACTATTACCATTACTCCCCCTCTCCAACTGCTACTAGTAGGAAGACTGCTATCACCACTATACTATTACCACAACTATTGTATCCAAACAAATGAAAACACTGTCTCTTCCGTCCTCCCTTTCTCTTGTGTTCTTTTACTCCTATTTACTAAGGGGAAGGAACTTGTTTTTCCTGCCCAACGAGTGCCTTGAGAATTGGGATTAATTGCTTTGAACAGATGTGTGTCAATGTTGCTCTGAATGAAAGGGCCCAGTATGCTCTGCTGACATATTTCATGAAAAAGTGAAGACTGGGTAATACATACATTCATACTGTAGCTCAAGCCCCACCTTCTTTCACAAGCCGTTAGCTCGCATTGATGTCTCCCTTCTCTGAAAGAATCATCATGCTCTCTAATTCTTTCATGCTTGTGAGATTCATCTCCCCAGTTAATAAACTACCGAAAACATAGTAGGCATTAATAAAATGACTGATACAGGAAGACAGTACTGAATGAACCAAGCTTCTGAACCCTAGAAAGATATTTAATTGCTCATGTAACCCAGAATCCATTGTGAGATTAGGGACAGAGGGATCCAGGGCCTCAAAAGATTCCATGAGGGTCCAGTCTCTATTTCTCAGTTCTGCTTGCTCTATCCCTTGTGTGGGAGCTCCATGTTCACATCCATGTAGCAACAAGTCCAGAGGAAATAGGCTGCCTTTTCCAGCCACTCCTACATACATCCCAGGGTAGATGGCTTCGCATTGAACAGGCTTCAGTCATGTGCCTACCCTGACACTGCAGGTGTGTAGTCAGCCCCATCCCAGCACCTGAGCCAAGTGAGGGGGAGAGAAGGTTTTCTGGAAGGAATGTTAGCATAAGGAGAATGGGCTTTAGATAGAAAAAAGCCTTTATAAATAGCTCACTTGTTTAGCTCTAACCATGGTAGGTACTCAAGGTAAATTTTGAGATTGATAGAGTTTTATGCATCAGGCCTCCAACCTAAATGCTCATCTGTTTTTCCTCCTGCCTGATGACACTTTGTGGCTAAACCTATGGAAATAGTTCCCTCAACGTCAACATCATTACAAAGGTGAGATCAGTTCATGGGTGGCAGGTTCACAAAGGGCTGGTGTCATCCTCTCTCCTTGGCTCACTGCCTTTCATTCTCCTTGCCTTGGGCAGAACAATCCCTCTATTCCATGAACGTCTGCTTTATTTAACCCATATATCTGTTATGGCACTTGCCACCTGGTTTCTTTGTTCTTATGTATACTAGTCAAAACTCTTTAAATAATAGAAATCCTAACTCAAAAAGCGTTTACAAAAAAAGAAAAAAAGAAAAAGATTACCAGCTCACAAAACAGAACAGTTTAAGAATAATTCTTCAAAGATGGTTTGATCCAAGGTTCATATGATGTTAGCAGGATGGGCTTTTGCTGTTTTTTGACCTCATCCTTAATATTTACTCCATTCTCAGTCCTACGACTCACAAAACAGCTGCCACAGCCCCAGCCCTCTTCCCTTTACTTCTAGTGAAAAGAGATAGAAGCTCTTTCTCAAGATGCTCATGGCAATCTCATTGCTTCTTGTGAGCACTAATTGGGGCTTACACTTATTACTGAACCAACCATTGCGTACAGAATGGGCTATACTTTAGGTCTAGGTTGTATGCTCCATCCCAGGACTAGCTGTGGAATAAAAACCAACTCTAATAAATGGGTAAGGGGTCCTTCTCAGGAATCTTCAATCTGGGAACAGGAAGGGAATTGCATACAGGGGCCACAGAAACAACACATGTGAAGTCTGGTGCTCCTTTTAGGTAATGTGTATTCACTCTCTGTGTCACAATGTGTGGTACAGCCAAGGACACATGGTAATAGGGGGCTTAATAAATGTTTACTAGAAGGAAGGAGGAAGAAAAGGCTGGATTAACCACTGATTAGACATTTCTAACATTCTCACAGTGCTGCGGATAATACCACTTTCCTTGGGAAAACATATCTGAAATAGGATTCAAAATTTTGGAATAGAATACAGTTACTCATCAGTTTAATTAGCCCTAGCCTGTGCCAACTAAAAGTTTTCCATAAGCATTAACTGTTTGCTTACTTAAAATGTTTCTTGGTAAAAGTACTGTGGGGGAAAATAATTCATTACTGAATGAGGCCGAATTCTTACCTTTTGGCCCCTGGAATTACCAGTTAGGCCCTGGAGCCATATGATGAAAGAACTATTGCCCATTTTGGAAAGAATTTTGAATTGCCACTTACAGGATCAGTAAACTGATTTAGCAGTCTGCCTTATGAGGTCATTTACCTTACCTTCTGAACTTCACAAGGAGGGTTCCATGGCAATAATGCTATCTATGCATAGGGGTTAATTACATGATGAAAACAGAAACTAGATCAACATCAGTGTTGCTTCTGCTAAGCAGATGTCATTGATACAATATGAGCGGGGGATCCTTCTTTTCTCACCTTCCCTCAAAGACCAGGTTATTTGAGCATGGACATGGGAACTGAAAACTACAAATTCAGAACCACTGATGTCTCTTATATCCTTGTCGAAGCTGCTTAACTTTTCTTGGCTGCTAACCACACTGCTCTTCTCTTTTATTAGCTAAAAATGAGAGATGGGCTTAGGGTCCTCTGATGAAAATGGATAAATCAATACATGTAAATTCCTTCAAAGTCTGAATCCTCATGAACTCAACATTTTTGTTTTTCTTTTTTTTAAATATATTTCTATTGATTTCAGAGAGGAAGGGAGAGGGAGAGATGGAGACATCAATGATGAGAAAGAATCACCAACCAGCTGCCTCCTGCATGCCCCCCACTGAGGATGGAGCCCACAACCCAGCATGTACCCTTGACTGGAATCGAACCCAGAGCCCTTCAGTCCGCAGGCTGATGCTCTATCTACTGAACCAAATAGGCTAGGGCAACATTTTTGTTTTTCTAAAGGGAACCTGACCCATCTTCAGTACACTTTTTATTTAAAATTATCTGGAATGAAATCTATTTCATGAAGTTGGAAGCTAGGAGAAGGTGCATAGGTGAAGATTCAACTAAGGGATGTTTCAGAATTTCCTGTCTCTGGTAGGTAAAATATTCTACTTGTTTGATTAAAAACTCAACTATAGAGAGTCTCAGTATGGGTACCACCAAATTTCTATGGATTTTTATTTTAGGGTACCTATCAAATTATTATTAGTCACTAGATGACAGGGTCTTAAGTAAAGAGGCTGGCCTGTTTAGAGAAACAGGTGGGGAGTGGGGAGAGGGAACTGACAGAAAAAGACCCAAAAGGAAGTTATTGGCTGTTAGTTTATTCTTTAGCTTATTTAACTCCATTAGACAGGGGATATCTCTCTGCTAAAATATTGTCTACCACTATCAGTTTTGAAAAAATTCAAATTTCCTAATCAATATTAAAGGGCAGAAGTCTGAACCAAACCACTATAATTAAATTTCAATATATTTAAAGTTTATTTCTGGCTTGATGTGGAGAAATTGGAAGAGCAATGGATACCATGAGATGTCCACTGAAACAGAAGAAATACTAACACGTTTTGTATGGAAATCACTTTCAAGATACAGTGGGAAATAACATAAGCATATTTCAAAGTATCAGATTCTAAAACTGCTATAAGTAGATATAGGTCTGTAGAAATGCAGAGACTAAAATCTGAATAGAGCATACAGAAATAATTTCAACATTTAAAACAGATAACATTTTCCTAATTTTAAGAGTAGTAAATGCTCATTAAATAAATTTTGGAAAACTCTTAACATTTTAAATAAGATTAAAATGATATAGTCTCATTATTTAGAAATAGTTACTTGAAGCATTTCATTATTTTTTTCCTCTAGTCTTACCTGCATTTCTCTCTTTCTTTTTAAAAATCATTTTTTTTCTAAATCTAAAAATATTTTATATTTGTTAGGAAACATTTGGAAAAGGGTCTTAAAATTATTTGTAAATCTGTCAGCAAGCAAGAACCACTGTTAATATTCTAGATATATTTGTTTTTAGCACCTTACTGCAGATTTTTAATAGTTTACATATTGAACACTGTAGCTCTGTGTTTGACCACTTATACAGAAATGAAAACTTATGTTCATATAAAAACCTATACATGAATATTCACAGCAGCTTTATTTGTAATAGCCAAAAGCTGGAAACAGCCCAAATGTTCTTTGATGACCCAATGGTTACAGAAATTATGGTACATCCATGTCACAGAATACTACTCACAATATAAAGGAAGAACTATTTATATATGCAAAACCTTGAATAGATCTCTAGAGAATTATCTGAGTAAAAAAAGTATATATATATATATATATATATATATATATATATATATATATATATATACACACACACACACACACACACACACACACACACACAAGGGGCCCGGTGCCCAAAAATTTGTGCACTCGGGGGATGAGGGTCCCTCAGCCTGGCCTGTGACCTCTTGCAGTCTGGGATACTTGGTGGGGGGGATGTCCACCTGCTGGCATGCCTGGTCAGCCTGGGTGAGGGACTGAGGGCCATTTTCAGGCTGCCCAGAGCCCCTTCAGGGTTCGTGCACTGGGGGGTGGGAGGGCTGGTGAGTGTAGGCATGGATGTTTCTCACCAGAGGGCCCACGATTACACACGCCTGGTGGGCCCCCACCACTGAGGGGACACACCTGGCGCAGAGCTGGGTGGCGAACCAGGGGCGGACGCTGGTGCAGGATCCCTCGATGGGGCCCTGCTTCTGAGCAAACACACCCGGGGTGGAGCCGGGCAGCGGACTGGCTTTGGATTCTCCGCACTGTGCAGCAGACACTCCTGCATGCCCTGTGGAGGCCCCTGGGGGGTGGAGCCAGGCAGTGGACCTAGGATGGGCGCTCCTGGACACCCCACGGGAGGCCCCTGAGGCAAAGCTAGGCAGCTGACCCAGGACGGGCACTCCTGCATGCCCTGCAGAGGCTCCCCGAGCTCCCGCATGCCCTGGGGAGGCCCCTGGGGGGAGGAGCCAGGCAGTGGACCCGGGATGGGCGCTCCTGGATGCCCCAAGGAGGCCCCAGGCCGGACCCCACACACACACTGAGCTGACACACCTGGCACAGCTATGCCGGCCACGGAGGCTCCCAGTGCAGAGTCACCCTGCCAGCCTCCATCTTGGCTGGGTTAATTTGCATACAGCCATTCTGATTGGCTGGTGGGCGTGGCTGTGAGCAGAGACTCAGCCAGCCTAGGCAGGCAGTTGCAACAGAAGCCTCTGGTTTGCTCTATCTCCATGGCTGCCGGCCTCCATCTTGGCTGGACTAATTTGCATACAGCGGCTCTGGTTGGCTGGGAGGCATGGCTTGGCTGGTGGGCATGGCTTAGGTGTCTCAGGTAATGGTCAATTTGCATATTGCTCTTTTATTATATTAGATACATATATATAAAAAACATTCTTGAAATGATAAAATTACAGAGATGGAAAACATGTCAGTGGTTGCCAGGAGAGATGGTACAAAGAGGGGCCTGACCCTATAGCCCAGCCGGCATGACTCAGTGGTTGAGCATCGACCTGTGAACCAGGAGGTCACAGTTTGATACCTGGTCAGGGTATATGCCCCGGTTGCAGGCTTGCTACCCAGTGTGAGGTATGCAGGACCAGCTGATCAATGATTCTCTCTCATTATTGATGTTTCCCTCTCTCCCTCTCCCTTTCTCTCTGATATCAATTATATATATATATATTATAAATATATATATATATATTAATTATATATATATATATATTAATTATAAATATATATATATATATTAAAAAGGATAGTATGAAGGATCTTTGTGATGGAACTGTCCTAAACCTTCACTGTGGTGATGGCTATCTAAACTAATAAAAGCGAAATATTAAAATTAACCGTTTCTCCGAGACAGGGTAAGCCACGCCCACCAGCCAATCAGAGAGGCTGTATGCAAATTAGCCCAGCCAACATGGCGGCCGCCACTCCCGGACCTGAGTAAACAGCCCTTTCCATTGCGGCAGGAGGGAAAGTGAAGCTGCGCCCCTCAGCTCAGCTCCGAT